>JARFJB010002439.1:72500-115000 GCA_036346205.1 Vesta saturnalis | reverse complement strand
AAAGTATTTCATCAGTTTCTCCGTATTCTGAAGAATCGTCATCACGATGTTTGGATGTAACAGGTAAGACACGAGGATCACTTGATTTGAGATCAGCTGTTGTTACATGTCGTGTTTGATCATCAGTACATTTTACATCTAATGTAAATTCCACACTACAGTTATGGCAAAAATCTGCACAAATGCAATCCTGAAAAATGAATCTGCACTCTGTAGAAGTTACAAATCATAAAATTACCCTAGGATAATGCAAACGTTGCACAACTTCATCAGATATTAAAGGAATTAAACCAATTCTATGGGCTAAGAATTCATCACTTAATACAGTAGAGTTTGCTTCTAATTTAACCCAATCTATAGCTAAAGTTGGGGTTTCTGCAATAAACACTCTTCGCATACTATTTGCAACGCTAAAAATGTTTTAAAAGTTACAGCAGTAAAAAGATTTGTGAAATTTTACCTTAGTTCTGTGTCTTCTATGTAAAATTTTACATTTTCGTCTGTTAAATCAGTTATATGAACTGATGGTTGATTTGCGTATGGCATGTTTTTATATTCTAACTTGATTTCTCAAATAAAAATTGATTCTAAACCCTAAGTAATTTTCAGATGTTTTGATAAACTATACTGCGTGTTTTGTAAACTAATATAAAAATAATATGCAGAGTTACCACACATCAATTGCTGTCAACATTTAAAATTACAATCACTAAAAAACTAGTGTTCTACTCATAATTACCAGGGATCAGGGAGCATCCCTGATAATTTCTAGATAATTATATAATTGTACTTATACAGTTCAGTAACCAAAACCATTGATTATGTACAGTGCGATCATTATTGTTTGACCGTGCCGCTCCTAGAACAGTACTACTGTTCCGCATCCTTAAAATGAAAATTGGTTATGTCCAGTGGCGTAGATGCAGATATTAAAATAAATACTACCATAAATGACAAAAACTTTCGTGAACGACGAATTGCCTATTATGTAGGCGTGCAAAAACTTAAAAAAATGTAATTTACGTTTGTTTTGAATTAACACTTAATTTTTTTAAATTTAGCTCTATTTAATTATATTTACGTACATAATGCAGTAGGTATATGATTATTATTACAGTTAAAAATAGAAAAATAAAATCACATAACCAGATAAATGGAAATGCTTCATCCGTAAAGAAACTTAAGTTCAGTATTTTGTCATCTCTCAAGTTGTTGAACCATTGGCAATATTCTAAACGCTTTCAAAAATCTAAAGAGTAATTCTTGCACAACCGTTATTTTGTAAGGATGAAAATGTAATTGACGTTTGGCTGCTTTATGGCATGTACCATAAGAAAGACCTAACAATTGCTTATATTGAAATGTGCAAATGTTGTCTATCTAACTTTTCTTATTTAATGATGTGAGTAGAAGTGCGACACCATCCCATCTACTTTTTTTACGTCACAAGCCCCGCCCACTTTCACTTTTTTACACACCCACGTGTGAGACCGTATTTTTCACCCCTATAGTTTCTTTTCGAATGCCGTTTTCATCCCTAATTATTTTTGTTTTTTACTCGTCCACGTGTAGGACGTGTTTTTTCGCCCCTATTTTATGACAGCTCACGTATAGGACGCGTTTTTTCTACCCCTATGGTTTCTTTTCGGAGGCCAACCCTTGATAGAATTTCAATGTTGTATTAAGAGCCTTTTTGACAGTATTTTTGTACTTGCTCACGTGAGGGGCAGATGTAGGGGTTGGTCTTGGACTTGGGGTTGGTCTTGGAGCTGGTCTTGGGCTTGGGTTAGGTCTTGGACTTGGGCTAGGTCGTGTGGCTGGGGGCAGATGTAGGGGCTGGTCTTGGGCTGGATTTGGGCGTGGACTTGGGGTTTGGTCTTGGGACTGGTACTGGTTTTGGTTAGGGTTATTTTTGATGGTCATCTTTAACACTAATTAAGGTCCTTTTGGTTGTATTAAGAGCAGTACCCCTGGAGGTTAGGCAAACGCACACGCATACAATGTTGGAAATTGCATAATTACCCTAATAAGACATTATTATTAAAATTATCGATCTTATTGTTTTAAAATGGTCATATGCTATTGGGTACGTTCAGATGATCTTTTACCTATACGAGAAATTTATTTATACATTTCTAATAAGGAGGTTCTTGTAAGACAGCACTTGTGTTAGAGATTGATCTTGCGTGAGGAATTTGAATGACAGTAAAATTTATTTATAGAACACTTATTTTTATTGTAAATATCATAATTAAAAAAGCCTCAGTGAGTTATAAAAAAAAATTACTGACATTCAGGTTATTCTCTAATGAAACAAAAATTTGTATTAAATTAATTAATTACATAACAGTTATTACAATATTGTTTTCTAAAACAAATATTAAAACAAAGTTTTACCTGCATTGACTGCATTGAAATATGTTTCATATCCAACCGTTCTTTAAATTGTTGTATATTGTACATCTTAATATTTTTTAAAGAAACTTTTTGTTACGTATAGATTAGACGCGTTTTATAGCTGTAATTAAAAATCTGTACAAGTAAATAAAAGGTTAACAGCACACTTACCATCTCTGTATTGAAAGAGCATTTTTGAGGGACTGATTCACGATTGGTGCGTATGGTGCCCATTTTCTGTTACTCGTCTAATCAAACTAAAAACAACTTTCTATGTTTTTTACGTTTTATGAATAGTTGATGTAAAAACTAGCTATTGATTTCCTATAATTAATTTTTAGAGTGTAAATATACAAACAACCTCATTATCTTTATCACACTTACAGCAACTCGTATTTACCTTTCTCTTAAAATAATTAATAGCAAAGCGGTTTGAACAAAATGCTATACATACACATGCAAATTGTTTTTATAAAAAACCTCATTAAATGTTTGGAAAGTAATAAATAATTCCACAACAATATGTAGTAAGAAACCACTGTTGATGTTTTCTTTTAGTTAATTACTGTGTAATTATATAATCCTGTTAAATTTAATAGTCTAAAAAATTGATTACCAATATCGAATGGTTAATATAATTTCTTTTAAAAAACACTAAATCATAAATTTTATAACACGATTTTTAAAAACACACATGCTGAATTAAAAAGAAAGAAATTCTTAATTAAAGAAGTAAGGTACTAAAAAATATCTTTATTTATCAGAATAGAATGGTTGGGTAACAGGCGTTAAACAATAATTTCATTATCTCGTCATTTACAATTAAACATGTACTAAAATAGTTTTTTTACAAAATCAAACATAGGTAAATTATGTAATCTAAAATATAGAGACATTAACGTATAAAGTCCGCACACATCCGAATGGTAATCTTGCAGAATTGTTTATTGTAATGGAAGCCTCTAGAATTCCTCTAGGAAACATAAATGATATCCTTGCGGTCTCGTCCAAAGGAATCAAAATATTCCCCATTACCATTCTCGTCAATGTAGATAGCGGTCCAATGCTGACCTGGTTTGTTTGCAGGATCCGTGTTTATAATAATTGCACACGGTCTAGGTGCGTGTCTCGGTAGTTGATTAGAAGCACATACAAGCCGAAACACATTCTTCTTGTGGCTGGGGATCGATTTCAAGCATCTCAACACTTGTACCGCATACATCTTTGGAATTGGTATGCGTCTAGCAGTAGTAAGGCGTTTTCCAGTGCACACATAGGCCCAGTGATGTTATGGTTTAAACAACTGTGTGCTTTTGCTTCCATTTTCAATTGTTTAATCGACGGGCAACCAGTCTCCTCCAGGTTTACTATTGGTTTGTTAAGAAACCTTAAAAACTGTTGTTTTTCACTGCCCTCAACGTGAACTTTGTCACAAAGGGGCGCAACACTTTCATCAACTCCTCACGGAAATTGTTGTAGTATACATGACCCGACCACCATTTCAGCCCATGATAATTAGCTTCCAAAAATTTTATCTGTTGTGACATGGATCTTGATATAAAGTAACCTCGAGGTGGTTTTATTAGCATCAACGATAAACGACCATGATCTGTAACCACGGTTATTTCTTTCGGTATGAATCCGTTGTTAACACCACTAAACCCTTGTACATCCAAGTATGCGTCCATCTTATTTCCGCTGCTGCTGTACACGCAGGTTAGAGCTACCACTTTTAACAGCTAAAATCCACGACGTTCCGATGTTTATCGATCTCGATCACGTTATCGAATTCTGCATACACCAAACAGTTAACGGTTACGGTGAGCGCTTCTTCAAACCCTACTTCCAGCCGAAGAGAGTCGTTTCTAACTAAATTCCAGTGCGTTCTAGCGTTTGCAGACAAGTCAGGTGTTAGGTCAAAGGCCATTAAACAGTAGCCGTTGGGGTAATCACTTCTCGATATATCGTTACCTTCATTCAAAAAATGAATACCCGTACCAAAGAATAAGGTGTGGTACGCTCTTACATATAAACCATTAGCTGTAAAGTCTGGTTGTAAGGCCTTCGATGGAATTTGTTGCCCGTAAATATATAACGACATGTAGTTAATATTGCAGTGATGAAAATTGAACAGGTTTGTGGGGTAATCACCGTTGAAGGCTTTATTTGCTACAAACCCTACGATGCATCGTTTAGTAACTGACCCAGGAAAACATTATCCAATGATTTTCGCTGTATGCCTGCAGGTATAGTTAACACTTTTACGTCGATCCTTGTAACAGGGTATTTTGCGGCAGTTGTTTCTAAAGCTTTAGCGTGCGCAATTAGAATAGTTGGATTGATTCGCATACGTCTCATCAGTAAACTAGCGTCTATAATTCGCGTCTTGTAATTTGAAGCGAGCGCCGCCATTAGGCTAAATGTATCTCTTGATCGTACAAATTTAACCTTTAACTCAACACCACTTGTAAGAAACTTTTCTTGATTAAGCAAATCCGAGTGCACGTGACCAATCATCTCTATCTGTTTCCCGGTAGCCGCAAGTGCTTGACGTTTTGAGAAACCGTTATTTGCGTTTCCCAGTGTATTCATCTGTCCAGCTGTATCATTGTGCCATAAGGTACATCCTAGATGTGAACTCTTGGCCTCCTTTCCATAATTTAGCAGCCTTTCGATATATGAACGGTATGCGTAGGTATTGTTTGGTTGTGACACCATCTTCTGATTTAAGTAAACCTCCACCTGTGAGAAAAGCGAATGCATCCAATTGTTTACCGGTGCTACAAAATCAGCGTCTGTAAGTGCAGTATCATCTTGCTTTAGAACTTTAGCTGTGATGTAGAACATGGTCTGGCTTAAATCTATGTAATCGTTTCCATTTCCGGGGACTACAAATTCTATTGGGGCGTCATCACTCAGAGCTGATAAGGGCTTGTAAAATATCCATTCACCACTCTCGATACTTGTCTGCGTCGACGGTAAAGCGAACAAATCCAATTCGGACTTGGCGCATTCACACGATTGGGCATGTAGAAAAGCCATTATCTTGAAAATATATCCTCGTAAGTAGGCTTCTTCTTAGCAACAGCTCTAGGTAGAGACTGGTTATTATCGAACAGACGTACTCTTTTATAACCCGAACTCTCCATCATTTTTTCGATTTTCTCGTCGGCTTTACGCTTAAGGTTTCTACCTGCCTCGTGAAATTTTTCTTAAAACGAATCCTTAATAGATCGATCCTTTATGACGTCACCAAGAATATTACCACCCGTTCTAAGAGCTTTTTTCCATTAACCTTTGCGCCAGACTTAAATAACGGTATTATAGTTCTAAATATACCACCTAACCAGCTCCCTATTTCATGACCACGTTGATATGGCGCACCTCTGTAGATAGAGCCGATACCGTTACCGGCCTGAGTCATGTAATATTGCTGATAATGGCAAACCATTATTGTACTTTCTTAAAGTGTAGCTTCAGGCACGATGTTCCAGACTCAAATGGCATTGCTGCACCCGTATCTGTTTTTATATTAATCTCGATGTTTTCAAATTCCCGTGTCATTACCGGTATGTAGTGTGGAGGCGAAAAAACCACATCTTTATGACCCCCGTAAGCATATTTTTCTGAGGTAACGTTTATTATACGCATAAGCGGAGATAAAACATCGCCCACAATTTGCGGTTCAACGATGTCGCAATAAACAAACATCTGAGTTGGTAATCCTATCCATATACTAGCGGGGTGAGGGGTATTGGTTCCATAGCTATGTTCTGATACGGACGATAACTCAATTGTAAGGCTAGCCGTTGTGAGAATCCGAATAGCGAGAGTTGAGTTTTTAATTTCGTAGTGACGTGCTTAGTTAGATTATGATATTCGATTGTTAGCAATTTACTTATTAGTACATGGTTATTTAGTTCGCTGATAATTTCTTCTATGTTGGCACTAATTGTAAAAACTTCCTCGCTCCAATTCGTTTCATATCCCTTCTCAAAGGTGTACTTAGTTCTGACGATTCTGACATGCTCACTGACTTTATATTTAGGATGGCGTACTGGACCTAAGCTTTTCGCGTACAGGTTTTTCCATACTTCCAAAATGTTTTTATCGTTTACAGCCGCAGGGGCCATCTTTATACTTGAATGAGGGCTATTGTTGTAGGCAGTCACAAGTGTTTCGAGTACATCAATATACCTGTAGGAATTGTTGTAAGTGAAATACTTAACGCCACATCTTTGTTTTAAATGTTTTATTAAATCTTTCAACTACAGATGCTTTTACATCAGGGTTATTTGTTACATAGAAATTGATATTTTGTTTCTTGAAAAAGTTGTGTACACTGCTCGCCACAAACTCTTTGCCTTTATCCGTCTGTAGATTTGCCGGAGTATTGTCGCAACCCCTTAAAAATATCCGCAAATGCTTCAATTACAGATGAGGCTGTCTTCGTTTTAAGTGCTCTCGCCCATGCCCTCTTGCTAAATACATCAATTACCGTTTCTATGTAGTTGTATCCACTATTGCTTAAAGTTCACATATCACAAAGATCCGCTTGCCACAACTCGTAAAGGTTACTCACAATATATTTATTTCGTGGAAACTTTTCTCTGACTGGTTTATGTACCGTATAAGCTTCCTGTGCTTGCAGCCAATTTTTCATTTCACCATATCTACCATTTACAGCATTAGTTAAAGGTGTTATACCAGCGCACCCTGCTGGGTGAGCGGGATCATAGTATACAGCATCCATGTTATGGATGCCACGAATCCCAATCTAGTGAAATTCCTCTTCTTCTTCTTTGAGCGATTCTTCTCGGTGTTTCCCACGTTTCACTATCAGCATCGTAATTCTCACCTATAGTTGTTGTGAGGGTCCGTTCAACGCTGGGTGATACAGAAACATCATGCCTTTGCGCATTTCCGATAAACTCTCCTGGTTTATTTATCTCTTTAATGTACGTCGCAAACTGACGTCAACCGCGCGAGTTTGTAGTTTTTCGTTTGCTTAACGTCTCGTGAATCAGATCGAGAATGTTGGAATGTGGTATGATCTCGCCTTTTATTGTGACAGTACCTCTTTTATCCCAAAAAACATCGCTGCTCGTATTCAGTATACGTAAGAAAGCCACGCCTTTTCTCTTATGTGAAGGCGGAAGCGTTGATACTATCTCGTCGTCTGTCAGACCTTTGCGTTGCGGTAAATCTCTAATATCATCAGCAACAGCGTCACCGCTGATTGTTATGCTGGTGGGCTGACGTAACTGATTGGAAAAGTGTAGATACCTTTGAAGAACTTGGTTGTATTGCTGCCATTTGTCATGGTCGGTCATTTTGGTTTTTAAAACTTTACCCATATCGTTACCCAGCTGCGTTAAAATATTGTTTTGTGTAACATCTGGTGCTTGTAAGCGCTGTATAAAGTCCATCGGTAGAATAATCATCTTCTTCAGATTGTGATCCATGGTTATTGAAACAGATTACCTAGGATTCCACGGTGTAATGGTCCTAACAGGAGTGATAGAAATGCACCACCTTTCTGTACAAGAAACTGTTTCTTCTTTTTTATAGATTCGCCGCTCTGTGCCAAGCGTCTTAAAGTGTGCTTATGTTGAGAGAGTCGCTGCTTCTGATCAGCTGACAGAGGTACACCACCTTTTAAAATGTTATGTGCACACTCGCAAATACACTCTACCTACTTACTATCCACACGTTTCAATACAGCGTCACGTTGACTTTTACTTAATCTGGCTAATGCATGCAGGATATCAGTGTTCTCGCTTAAAACGTCAGCCATCGTATATGATGTAATCTTTATGACTGTGAGACTTAAACCCTTTTTTGGCTATATATACCTGGCAGATACCTTGAGGCCCGAATATGTTTGTTCTATAACGTAGCACATCCGGTGTATTCTGTTTTAAATCGAACAATAAATTTCCGTGCGGGCTTGAAGTAGCATCGTGGTACGCTGCTTCTAAAAATTTTGGGTTGTTCGGCGAAATCTGTCTTGCTAAATGCTGTATCTGAGCTCTCAGGTGGGTTCTTAAACAAAATTATGTAATGTGCGTTGGGAGAAATATCCCGCTGTCCACGTCCTTGATGAAATATGTTCTGCGTTAAGAAAACACATTTAGATTTCGATGATGACAACCCTTTGTAAAAATATCAACCACAGAGCCATTAGTTTCGTGCATTAGATCGTCAATTATTATTAAGACAGATTTTTCCCCGTCAAACTGCTCCATATAAGATAAACCCTTTTGAAATTCCACAGAGAGATCTTTGAATAAAGGCTGCCACTCACTGTAAAACCAGATATTTTTTTCAAAAACTATATCGCAGGCAGTTTCGATATTTTTTTAGAAAATCCACGATAAAATACGATTTCCCACTACCCAACGGACCCGCAACTATCGCACAAAAGGGGTGCTTAAACTGACCTTCCATCTTGAATCGCTAAACGATACTAACAGATACTCTACCAGCAACCTCGTTTAAATAGACTAAATAACATCCTTTTCAATCAGAATGCTAACCCTCATCAGGTCAAAATGACCTATAATTGCCTGAAATAGTTGTCACCCTACCCTAGCCCTAAGACCAACTCAGGTCCAAGACCAACCCAAAGACCAAGCCCAGGTCCAAGACCAGCTCCAAGCTCCAAGGCCAGCTCCAAGACCAACCCCAAGTCCAAGACCAGGTCCAGCCCCAAGACCTAGCCCGAGTCCAAGACCAACCCTAAGTCCAAGACCAACCCCTACATCTGCCCCTCACGTGAGCAAGTACAAAAATACTGTCAAAGAGGCTCTTAATACATCATTAAAATTCTATCAAGGGTTGACCTCCGAAAAGAAACCATAGGGGTAGAAAAAATGCGTCCTATACGTGAGCTGCCATAAAATAGGGGTGAAAAAACACATCCTACACGTGGGCGAGTAAAAAACAAAAATAATTAGGGATGAAAAGGGCCTTCGAAAAGAAACCATACAAAATAAGGGTGGAAAATATAGTCTCCCACGTGACGTCATAATCGAAGATGGCGCATGGTCTCCGACTTACACTGTTGTGGTTTTTAAGATTATTTTTATTTTATTGCTTAAACATACAAGTCAATCATGTTTTGTATAATGCATAAAGGGCGTAAAATACACGAATTAACTTACCTTGAAAGTCCTGGTTAATTTATTAAGAGTTTCGAAAAAAACTATTTTACTGTAATACAAATTAAAGGAATAATTGAAAACGCAAAAATCTATGTACGTTTATGAAATGTCAATCGAAGTTGAAAAAATATTTGTGCCTAACTTCACCAGAAACTTGGAATAAACTTTTGATAAGAATTCTGTAAAAAGCAGTTTTTCCGGTCAATCGTTGATATCCTGGTATAATACAGAGTTATTGCAAAACGACTTGTAAGGTTAGGCCTTAATTAATACTGCCTTACTTTAATAAGGCAATGCTAAAACTAATGCATATTTCTTTTTTTTTTATTTCCTGGGCGAGATCTAGACACAAACGGATATGTCAGGCATCTCTTAGAATATAAAATATTTTATATTCTAAGAGGTATCTCTATGCGCATCAACTACTAATGACTTTTGAATCACAAAATTATGAATTTTTATAATTTTTTGCAGTAACTTTTTCAAATATTTTTTTTTATTTCAATTCTCAATTATTTGGTTTCCATGGTGACCACGAACAAGGAATACTAGATTTAAGTATGTAGCTCATTTTTATCACAAATTTTAAAATTGGGACTTTTTTGATAATAAGTATGAAACTGTTACGTTTAGGCAAATAAAGTTTTAAACAAACTTGCCTTAATTTTTGACGTTAAATCGATCTGAGTAATAAAAAATAGGGGTTTCCATTTGATTTTTTTTGAGTAACTTGCATTTTTTGATAGTCAAGTTTAGACATTCATAATTTTATTTTTATGAAAAATACAAATGTCATTTTTTGCAGACTGTTGCAATAAACCTTTGCCTCAAAGTTTTATTCAAATTGTTTGACAGGAACAGAACAATGAATGAGTTATTACTAAGACCGCATCTGTCAATTTTTTTAGAAAAGTGGCCTTTTTTTGAAAACGACTGAAATTTCGTATCTAGTTTATTTAACAAACTTACCTTAAAATTCGACATAGAATCCAAAATGTATTAATATACGGGGTATTCCATTTAAAATAAGCGATTAAGTACCGACTTCCGGTATAACCGGAAGTGGTACGAACGTGAAAATATTTTAGATGAGTTAACCCTAACATCATTACCCTGTCACCAAATTTTCAAAATTATAGTAAGTTTGGTTTAGCAGATACTCATAGGATCAGCTCCCAAAGGCGGACCCGGTATATGGAAGACTTTGAAGACCAAATCTGTTATTGTTTGAAAAAAAACGTTTTTTAAACATATTAACAAATACTTTTGCTTACAGTTCACCACTGCCCATGACAAGTCCCGTTGCAACTCAAACTCCACAAAGCCTTAGTCTACTTACTCCCAGAAAACGTAAATTGCAGAAAATGCACAAACAGTCTCAACACAAGCTATTTGCCATGAAACAACGTAAAATTGAATCTGATGTTAACATTAATACATTTAAGCAATTGTGTGATCAATATCTTCCTCCAAGGGTTTCAACATTTGTTAAAAAACAAGCTTCTCTCTACAATCGGGCACTGCAAGGAAGACGATGCAATAAACAATTTAAGGAGTTGGCGCTTCAATTGTATTTTACAAGTCATAAAGCTTATATGTTTGCATTACCATCAGTTAGAAGTTTGCAAAGGATGACCTGTGGTCTACATTTTAAAACGGGTTTTAATTCTTTTGTTTTCTATGCCTTAAAATTAAAATTACAAAGCCTTAGTGATAAAAAAAGAGTTTGTACCATATGCATTGATGAAATGTCTTTAAAAACGCACCTTTTTTATAATTTATCACAAGATATTATTATAGGTTTTCACGATGATGGCAAAGGAAAAAACTATTCTCTTGCACAGAATGTATTGGTGTTCATGGCAAGAGGCATATATACAAATTGGAAACAGCCCTTGGCATTTTATTTTACACACACTTGCAAAGGGGACATCTTGAAGGAAATTGTGGAGGAAGCTATAATAAGATTATATGAGTCGTGTGCTTCTCCTAAAGTACTAATCACTGATCAAGGAGGTAACTTCATAGAACTGGCGAATAAATTAAGTATTACAATAGACGAACCATATTTTTTTGTTGCAGAGCAAAAAGTGTTTTACATGTTTGATCCTCCTCATTTAATAAAATCAGTAAGAAATAATTTAATAAATCATACAATTAGTTATGACCACGTTAAATCATCTTGGAATCTTATTAACGACTTCTACGAATCTGACAAAACCAAACCCTTGAGGATCGCTCCCAAATTGACCAACAGTCATGTGAACCGAAATAATTTTGAAAAAATGTGTGTAAAGTATGCTACTCAAGTGTTAAGTGAATCCGTTGCTGTCGGTATTTCTACATATGTAGCACTAGGAGCACTTCCGTTACAAGCAGAAGACACCGCTAGATTTATTGAAAAATTTGACAAGTTATTTGACTTGTTTAATTCATCAAAAATAAAGGGAGTTAAACAGTATAATCGGCCATTTATGGGAGCAGAATATCAAACTAACTTTTTAAATGAATAATAAAATACTTATCTTTTTTGGGATTTTTTAATGGTGTACTTTAATTATACAATCTAAACGTTTCTTGACAAAATTGTTTACTACATCTTTAACAATTTTTAACAAACATTACTACTGACGAAGATAACTGTAAGTGTTATCGAAATGTTTAGATTGTATAATTAAAGTACACCATTAAAAAATCCCAAAAAAGATAAGTATTTTATTATGAGTGTTAATGGTGAAAGTTTACATTTTCATATTTTTAAATGAATGTTTGAATTTATTAAATAAAATTAAAGTGACAAATAAACAAGGTAAAGAGTTTACAAATAAAGTAAAGTGTTTCAAAGGCTGGTCTATTTCTATAAATGCACTGAAGATGTTATGGGTGGAGCTGAAAGATATTGGATTTCAATTTGTATGTTGTCGACGTTTAAACCAAGATTGTCTAGAGCATTTTTTGGTCCTGCTAGAAGTCAAGGTGGAAACTGTAGAAATCCCACAGCAACACAATTTATAAATGCATTTAAAAAAATTTTTGCAATTAACTTTATGCAACCGTCTAATAATGGCAACTGTGAAGAAGATTCTTGTATGTCATTATTAAATGAACTTTCCCCAGTTTCTTCTGAAAATCCACATCTTCAGGAAGTAGATCTTCCAAGTGCACCTTTGATGTTGCCAAGTGAATCAGTGGATTTTAGAAAACTAGACTTATTAACTGAAAATGCTCTTTCTTATGTGTGCGGATATTTATTTAAAAAATGTTTATCCAAATTGTGACTTGTGTAAAAATGAATCTCGTACCATTCAAGAACTGACAGCTACAAATATATTTTGCCATTTTAAAGCGTATGAAACAAAAGAGAAGAACACATTTGGCAACCTACTTATGCCATCTACTAATTTTATTAACTTTGTTGCACAAATGGAAAATATATTTACTACTAATTTTAGAAAACTTTGTATTTTACCCAATGTTGGATATAATTTGTTAATTTTGTTTGCACAAATTCATTATGAACCTCAGTGTAACAACTTTCCAAGCGAATATGTCATGAAGCTCTTCTGTCGAATGAGAATTTTTCACACCTTGAAGCATGCTAATTTCACATTTAAAAGTACACCTCGAAAACATCAAAAAATGGTTAATCTTTTACATGTATAGATTTAGATTTAGTTCTTATTATCTTTGCCACTAAAGAATTGACCTACGTGTACCTTGCTAAATAAAATGTTTATTTTGCCATCGCATATTTAAGTATACATCAAAAAAGGATGGTTACAATTTCAAGTGCATTTTGAGCAACCAACATATGTTATCGACTGTTTAAACACAATGAAAAGAGACAACCTATAAAAATGCTTGTAATTTTTATCTAAGAATAGATGTATTAAGTTTGATCTTTATTCATTTATTATTATGAATATAAGTTGACTCATATTTTTCATTCGTTACTCAATGATGACGTAGGTCAATTCTTTACTGGCAAAGATAGTATATATAATACTTTGTAATAATAGATATGTTATTCTATTTTTAAAACCTTTATATTAACTGCAGTCTTGGATCTGTTCACAAATCTTTGTACTGAAGAAGTTTTAACACCACAATATTTGTGCTAATCCACTGAAAATTGTTAATATATGACGGTTTTAATAATTGTTCAATCACCGAAATGCATGTAAATTGATTTTGTTTTAGCACCTTTTACGTTCCTTGTATTACTAATACGTTTTTGAGGTTTACAAGTTTTATTTGACTTTGAAATCTATGAAAATTGCAGGTGTATCGTAGCATTCTTGTTGTACATTTATTGTAACTTAAGAATAATACAATTATTAAACAAACTATGGATTATTGTTACAATAAATGAATTTTGATTTGATTTGATATCTTCTGAGCAAAGAATATACACACTTATGAGTAGCTGTGTTTTAATTTCTACAATCTTCTAAAATAATTGGTCTCGTTATCTTGAATACATTGCTGTAGTTGACAAATATTGGATACACTTTAAGCGTATGTCATATAACTCCATCAGAACCTTCCTTTTATTAACAGTATCTATAAATTTATGCAATAAGTTAATATCACAAATAGTTATATACATGACTTACCGAAAACCCAATTTTTTAATCATCTTTCCCAAAGTCGAAAGTCCACCCTTAAAATCAATACCCCTTTGAAGAATTTTATTGTGGATACCTGTTAATTTAAATGTAATTATATTTACCATGTAAAAATTGTATCATTGCCTTTTAGTGTAGGCACTCTCTTTTCAATAATATAAAAATTATGTATAATTAAATCTACTCCAATTTCCCCTGATACACGTTACTTTTAGGTTTGGTCTGTTTTTATTTTTTCTAGGTGAAGAAAACTTTGTTGCTTTGCCTTGGGAAATTTCCTTCATTTCTGATGTTACTTTACGATAACTGAATCCACCTATCTTTGTAGCAGCTAAAATTCTCTCCTTAAAGTTTGACAAAGGGATTGTCACTCTCTCTGGCTTCTTTTGTCATGAATTCTATGATGTTTGCAACAATTTCTCGAGCTTGACTGTGTAGAATTTTTCCACGAACACCAATCTATTTTGATTTGTTTGGTGACTATAAAAAGACAAAAAAACATACTTGTAAATTACGCTTAAAGCACAGATATTGCAAACTTACCAAAATGTACACAAAAAGGGTGAAAAAGAGCTCTGAAAAGAACTGTTTATTAAAAGAAAATGTAAAAATCAGAAATATAACCTATAACTCAAGCCTGCACCAAAATGTAAATAAACTACTTAAAAGTTAAAATTTCTATGGCTATGAATTGCGCACGCGACGGCAATATTGGTTTATGCGTACTGTGTCGTTCTCAAAATATTTCAACAATTGATTTCAACGCTAGACGATTTTTTCCGTTTCCGAGTAGTTATTAATTTAAATTCCCGCCATTGGCCTACCAGCAAAATGGCTGAAGGCCATGAAAATTGGGTACAGAAGGTTCCGACGCGAGTGTCGCTTCTTTCTCTACGTTAATATTCTTTGCTTTCACAAGTGTATACAGGAAACCTACCCACACGGGGAGGTACCTACACTGCAACTCCAATCACCACAAAAACGTGAGGTTAGATGTGGCAAAATGCTTGTACGATAGAGCAAAAACGATATGCTCAAAACAAGAGGACCTGAACAAAGAAACACAGTTATAAAACACTTATAATACAGAAATAATCTATTGAATTGGCTCTATTCCTAGTAATTCTGGTTGCATTATTAAAAACTGTCTTTAGACAATAACAAACCGTTAGATCAATTAGAGGTATCTTATCCCCACTCGGGCCCCTTTCCTTAAAAAAGTCAATGCTAAAATCACCGCAGAGTAATATATGGTATTTAGGATATGTATCAACGATACAGTTTAAAATTACTTCTAACTTATTTAAACAAATATTTGTATTGCCGCATCAATTCTTTATCAATACAGAATTCCGTAGATTCAGATATTTTAATTAGATTTACATAATATTAGTACCCCGTAAGACACCAATTTGTAACCAGGAATATTCAACAAGCAGTAATTACTGTTATTACACCAACTCTTTGTGACACATATAACATCAATGTCCTAAATGGATAAAAATAGCTGTATTTCCTCAAATTTGTTACAAATGCTTTGCACATTTTGATGAGTAATTCTTAATTTATACAAGCTTTGATTAACACCTAAATTAGAATTTAAATTACTATTTCTAGTGTCACTAAGTTTAGTATAATTGTTTTTTCTGCAGGGAAATACCTCGCTTATCTAGCATCGTTCTGATTCTGAATGTGCCAGAAAAACTGGTTCAACAGTACCCCCTCGGACCATGAATTTGAATCTGGTATGGCTTCCCTAACATCTTCATGTACCGCTATCCTAAATGACGAGTATACTTCGGGAAATTTTGAAGTTAACTTTACTACCTCTGCATCAGTGATTTTGTTTATTGTTAAGTGATTTTCAATTTGCTCAGCACTAGTGCTGTAGTGTAAACGGGAGATATGGAAGTCCATCCTTCTCCTGATCCCAGTGATATTACCATTATTCGATGTCTCAAAAATTAATGAATTTCTTTTATTGTTATTTTGCTTTTTGCGATTAACTGTAACAAAGTTTTCATTTTGTGGGGTTTCGTTATCTTCGCCGTCACCAACCGGAATTTCAACTTAGGTAGTGTTACCTTTTTGAAAAAATGTACCATTTTTAGTTCTTCTTTTAAAGAGTTCACAGTGTCATTCAAACATCCAATCAATGAAGCAATGTAATGCAATTTTTTAAAACTTTCAAAATTGAATATGACCGCAGTTAACAGTCATATATATATTTTTTGTACAAATATATACTTCCGATACCGTTCAAGATATAAAACAATTGGAAACAGATATGCGAAGTTAAATAAAGGTTCTTTAAAGAGATTTCTTTACGTAATAAATTATGGTATAAATTTGCCTACATTTAACGGGTCGAACTTAAGCAATTATTCGAAATTGATTTATTCAAAAATCTCTCCAAGCATTTTTTTTGTCTTTTTGTATTTTCTAGGCAACCAGCCACTCTTATAAATGCAACTAACCTGCTTTTTGTAAAGCTACTAATATAGCAGATATGTAATTTCTAACTATTTTGGTTACAAACTTGGGATTTTGGAAATAAACTTTGTTCATTTAAGCTAATGAAATTATATTATCCTGATGAAAACACTACTTCCGGTTTTTCCGGAAATTGAAAACATTCCTCGTATTTCTGGTATAACATACACATATTCTTACTTTATTTGAAAGGGAGCGAAATTTGCTTTAAAATGATATGAAACAGTCCATAGTTATCTTGAAAGATAAGCGAGATATTTATCTTAATTTTCAACCTACATTATACAGATGTAGGTATATGTTATGCAATCGATTTTTTTTCACTATCGCTAAATCGACTTATTAACTCATTTTACAACTATTGGCCAAGTTTCATCAAGATCGGCCATGATGTCTGGAACAGGGGGTTTATTAGTTAGTTTTTATTAGATATTTCTAAAACAGCTGAATATTTCAAAGATACAAAAATACCCCATATATTTTTTAGTATTTTACAAGAAAGTCCTGTAATGCACTAGCATTCTAGTTTGATCCGTCTTTTTCCTGAAATAAAGTTAGTATTGAAATTTAATTAAAAATATTGTAATCTTTTTAATGATTTGGTGTATCAATTAAATGCGATTTTAGAAAATTCTCTTTAATGTCAATTGAGGAATCAGTTTGAACTTTCCTGCGAAGGTGTAAAATGATCATGTTTAAATGTAAATAACTCTTTCTAATACTTATTTGAAATTCACCTAAAAACCTAGTATGCATTAATATGGTATGAGGTCAAATCTTAAAGAATTCTTTTTATTTTCAATGTAACAACAAAGTGCTGTTTGCCAGTTGTAGTGGAAGCTAGCTAATCCTACACATGAAAATAAAAAGTATACACTCAGCAGCGACTGTGCTACCCTCACTTCGCAAAATATCAATAAACAAGCAAGTTGAAATAAAATGAAGAGGTCAGTAAGATTCTATCTATCGTACGCTCACTGACCAGCGGAAATGATCTGAGTATGATTGGCATATCTATTGTGTATAAAGGTATAGGTGAGTCATCTGGATGCCATGAGGTAGAGAAAATTTAAATGTAAAGTATGCCTTTAGAATTGAATACTTTTGCTCTTTTATTTAATGTTAAGACAAACTTAATATTAATAAAAAGAGAAATCCCTTAATGTTATTTTTATTATATTGACTATAATTAAATTTTTAAGGTATATGGCACAAAAATTTATAGTACGTCATAAAAAAATGTGGTAAGTAGTATTTACACTTCACAATAAATTAAAATAAATACTTAAATGACTATAATTCATCTTCAAAATGATGAATGTTATGAAGGTGATCTCCATAATCAGTTGCTTCGCTGCCCACAAATGTATCATGATGTTCTAGTATTTCATCAAAACTTAAAATTCCATCCTCATTATCATCACTAACTGAAAAAAGGTGAGCAACTTCCTCTTCGGAAATCTCCCTAAGATTCAATAAGTAAAATCGACCTGTAGTATTCTTCTAAACATGGGACTTACTCATTACTTGGAACAACCCAAGATAATATTTCATTTCCAATTAATTTACCATCACCATTTATATCCAATTCTTGATCAAATTTCTCCTTTTCCGCATATAACCATTCTTTATCATGCTCTTGTCCACGTTCACCAATATACTCTTGAAAATCAATAGCTCCGTCTTTGTTTGTATCCTTGTCTCTTAATGTCTGCTCTAAAATATAAGGAAGCATAT
This sequence comes from Vesta saturnalis, assembly GCA_036346205.1. Taxonomy (NCBI): domain Eukaryota; kingdom Metazoa; phylum Arthropoda; class Insecta; order Coleoptera; family Lampyridae; genus Vesta; species Vesta saturnalis. The sequence goes on along the minus strand of JARFJB010002439.1, from coordinate 96,579 downwards.
CTGGATGTTCTTCTGGATGAGAAAATGCAACCCACTCATCATCTTCTAGCATTCCATCACCATTAAAATCAGCTACTTTCCACATATTTTTATCATCTTCTACTAGCTATTTATGAAAAAAATTGTAAGTTTATTTAAAACTGGTTCCATAAAACTTACCAATTGGTTCTCTTTATCTAGCATTAATGATTCTTCATCAGAATCTGATCCGTAGGTATCAGCTAAATACTCAGCCCAAGAAACTTTTCCATCCCCATTATCGTCTGCATCTTCTAAATGCTCATCAGCTTCTTCTTTTGATAACATTCTATAAGATTAAATGTTTTAATAAAGCTTAAGATTTAATACATAAATCAATAAGTACTTAAAGGACCGTAATATCCAAGCTTTTAATTCCTGCCTATCAATCTGTTCATCATTATTTAAATCCATTTTCTTCAATAAAATTTTGAGTCGTCTTTTGGCTTCATCTGGTGGTAAATGATCATATTCCTCAGCTTCTTTAGCACTACCCAGAATTGACTCATGGTCAAATTCGACATTGTGTTGATCTGTATTCGCTACATGTCCTCGATCTCGTGGACTATATGCCCCATCTTTTTCACGTTCCTTATTTAAATGGCTTGAATGGCTGTGTACAACAGCTGCTTCACTAATAGAAAATATAAGTAACAGAGCCACAGCCTTAATTATAAATCTAATACTGTTAGTATCCATCATATTAATCTATTTAAAGAAATTATGTATTGTTTAAAAAATAGCCGAATTCCACATTTATTCTTTATAAAGTAACATCCATTATATTATAGTTATAAGTTTAAAACACAACGGTGTTAGAGGAGATAAAACTGAAGATTATTTGAATATATTACAAAAATTATAACCTAAAAATATTCATAAACGTCAGATTGCTACGATACACTTAATAAGCAAATTATTCCTTATGTGATCATGCGCAAAGTATTCCAATAAGAGTAAAAAAATGGAAATTAAATCTACGGTAACCTAGGTTACCGTGGATTGATTTCCATTCTTTTATTTGACCATATAATTCTACGGTTACTAGGATACCGTAAACTTAATTTCGATTTTTTTTCTTATTCTTTTTTCACCTTGACATTCGAAATATTGGAATAATTTGCTTTATTTAGTGATGTAATTGCTTCTAAGGTAATGGCAGCATTGCCAATTTTACCTAAGGGAAATTGACTGAAATGAATGTACACAATAAGTCAGAGAGGCTCTGCAATAAGTGCAGTGCGACGTCACAACACAGGGACAACTAATTTTTTGAATGATGATTTTATCAGTAGTACAGAAAATCCTGGCTTACTTCGAGAATTTACATGTGTAAGAGAATTGACACCATAATTTTTAGGTTTTTCACCTTAATCTACACATATCTTACTTAATAACTAGATAAACAATACTTGTATGATCCGAATTAAAACTGCGCATGGCGGTATTAGGAATTGCGTACTAGTGAATACTGAACTGTGTAAACATAAGCCACCGTGTGTACAAGAAGGCAAATAGTTGTAAATATATATTTGTTTGTGACCTCACTAGAAAAATTGTAGATTTTCTTTAAATTTTTTGCTGTCATTTTGACAAAAAGGTAATATACAGCTTCTCATATTTCTCTTCTACTAACAGTGTAACAACCCATTTTGAGTTTTATTAAAATATACCGTAATTTACGTTCTTAGCTCATTTAGTTGTAAATATAAGAAAAAAGTTTTTAATTATTGAATTATAAGTGTGGTAGGCAACTTAATTTGCATTTTGGTGTAACTTAAGTGCATATCTTTCTAGGGGTTTATAGTTCTATATCGTTGACTTAATTCTTTGGGCAAATTTTTTCGCGCACCGCTATATCACCAGACATTCAAAGCGTCCATTTTTTCACTTCTTGATGAATGTTGTGTTGTTTAGGAAGCCTTTTTTGGGTTTCCGCCTAAATTTTGTGAAAAGTGCCATTGATTTAATGGTAAGATGTATTTAACGCATTATATTAAAATCTAAAACATTTGCTTTTTGCAGGCACTTTCATTTTTTTACTTTGACACTTTAATTTTACCACTTTTAAGTACGCATTTAATTTTACTTTTACGTACGCTTTCATTTTATGATTGCGTTTTGCTTTTAATGCAGATCTAAATGTGGATCCCAATTTTTATCTGAATTTCGAGAGAATGCAATAAACATTGGATTCAAAGTTTCATGAAGAGAAATTTATAAGAAATAAAATTCCATTTTGGTATGGTTTACAACGTAAATCATTGTTATTTCGAGATATTGCGCAATATTGGTGCAAGGATGACATCACCTTTGGTTTACATTTCCGTAATCGTTTAGATACCAGAGGTTATTAAAAGGTTTGTGTACAAAAACTTAATTTTTTATTTTTCACATTTTGGTAAAATTTTTATTGTAAAACTCGGTTTAGTTATTCCGAGCATAATTAAAAAATAACTTGGCGTCCGAGATCATTTTATTAGTGTTACATTGCATTTTTATTATATTGATATTAAATGGAAATAATACAGCATAAATTTGTGGTAATTAAGCAAATCAAAAGATTGAACTGGCTTATTTTAATTTACCGACTGGGACAAAGGCATTATTTTTGGTGAATGGGGCGTATCTCTAGTAAGTTGAACGATTTGTTATGAGAACATATTTATACACCATTTATACTATTTTCACACATAAATTATAACAGTAAACTCGAAAAGCGCGAAAAACCGAGGTTAGAGAAACGCTTTTTGACAATTACAATTGATATCAAAAATTGAACTTGGCAATTCTAATGATACGACTGCGCATGTCCGAATACCCCAAACTTGTAAATTTTTGACATTTTTCGACCTTATTGAAATGTTCAATTTGTCTCATATTTTAAACGCGCAGCTCATATGCTCTGGCTATCTAGTTATTAAGTAAGATATCTATGCGTTAATCACATATGATTCTGATACAGCTGGTAGATAATTTTAGGTATCCTATCTATTTATTACTGGCTATCGTTTGCTCTATCGAGGGGATAATTGCAGAAAATGCCAGTTTTAATCTATATGTATGAACTATCTCAACCGGGTATACTGCTCAGGTGCAAAATTTAATAATAATCGCACGTGGTTTCTGGGAATAAAGTTACTATAAAACAGACAACACTATGTAAAATTGATTTGTTGATTAATTCAGATTACACTTATTACATATTAAGTCGCTTTAGTTGTAATCCTCATCCTTGTTCACGTTACGTAGTGTAACGAGAGGTTCTCGACATGAGATACACCAGTAGTCTGGATATGCCGTTGTGTAGGTGACGACTGATTTTTCCACATCTTTTTTCCTGTTATACGGCTGTAATGCACTTATAACAGAAGCTCGGTCTCCAATCACGATGGTAAAAAGGACTAGTTTTGGCGGATACCCTTGACTGTTGAGACGGTGTAATAGTTTCTAATACCCCATTATGAAGGGGAATTGCACCTGAGATGACATACTTTTTATTAAACGCTTGTATTTTTACCTTCCAGCCTGCATATAGGTACATCTGTAGTTATAGAAGGTTTTGCAAATCAACTTTTTTTTCACTATCGCTAAATCGACTTATTAGCTCATAATACAACTTTTGGCAAAGTTTTGCCGAGATCGGCGTGTGTGTGCGTGCGCATGCGCGCGTGTGTGTGTGTGGGTGCGAGTGTGTTTGTGTGTGTGTGAGTGAATGAGTGAGTGAGTGATTGTGTGGGGGGGGGGCATTAACCTTCATCGACGATTATTACAAAAGAATAAGTTTGTTTACTGCAATAACTGAAAATTTATAATGTTCTTTTTTGATAAATTACAAAGACATGAAGAAAATTATCTGGTATTTTTGTATCGTAATATATTTAGAAGGTATTGAGATTCCTAATTCCCAAATTTGATTAATTCCAGATTGCAAATAAAATACAGAGTGACGCAGAGGAAACCCATTTTTTTTTCACTACTGCTTTTCATAACTTCGGTAGTTTTAATTATAGAAAAAAAGTTTTACATTTAATAACAGTATTTTTATTGCATTTTTGAAAAATACATATCTTAATTAGGTTCGGAAAATAATATTGTTGAGATGACGTCCTTCTTGCCGGAGACAAATTTGGATCCTCTTCTGAAAGTTACTCACGGCTCTCTCTAACATTTAATTACCACTTTAAGCAGACATTCGTCTTAAAGATTTATTGGGCCAGCTTCCAATCGCCACCGAATATCTTCTAAGCCTAAGATTTACCTTTAGATACGGAGCCGGTGTCACGAAAACATTGAACTATTCGACGAACATGCTATGTGAATGTTTCGTGAGTAACGTCAATGTTGGCGAACCGTTGTTGGAATTCCTCGAAGCAAGAAACTTGCGAATATTTCCAGACACCACCTTTATCTCGTTGCCCAGATCGAAAATAAGCCTCCAAGATAAACTTGTGTTCATCCGAAAACATGACACTAACAATTATAACCTAAAAATTATTCGCATTTTATTTTTATTCTAAACAGAGCTCTGTATTTATTTACTTACCAGATAAATCAATCAAGTATGTGCTGTTTTTGTCTTGAAAAAGACAGAGGTTACGTGAATTACAGGAACAATAAACGACAAATAAAACGAGAACAGAAGGAAACAAATTATGACAGTTTATACATATATATTTACGCGCGCCCATGACCCCAGCGGATGAAATTTTTGATAAACAACTTACACTTTCCAGTGTAAGAATACATTTTTGATAACAATATGACCACAGCGGAGTTACAAACCCTACAAACAGTCTGGATCACGCCGTATATAATTATTTGACATTTCAGACAATTTTCAAAAACTACTCATTTACTGAAGAAAACTGTTATCAAAACGTTTTAAATTTGTAAAACAAAGAAAATAATAAAGATACACAATTTCTTACCCAAAGGCTTGGGTGTACAAGCAAACCTTCACCTTAGTCAAGGTTAACCCTATTTAGTAGAGTCGCACTAAGCTAAGCGTCCCCCTTTAGCCAATAAACATAACCCTACTTGTACATAGTCCTACCTAGATAAGAAACTCTTTTGTTTAGCTGAGAAACACTCTTTATGCCTTTAGTGGAAACATAAGAAACCTATATAGCAGAGAAATATTCTCATCTTAGCAAGCTCAACGCTTTTAACCGAAACACACTTAGCCGAGATAAGAACCCCCCTTTAGTACGGAAGCACTCCTTCACCTTAGCCACTATATAAACCAACCTTTTTAAGTGGTTGCACTTATCGGAGTTTAGAACCCCATTTAGCTGAGAAAGATCCTCAACCAAGACGGCCCTTTAGTGTAGTCACTTAAACGAAATAAGAACCTTCATAAGCTGAGAAACATCCTCGGTGTGTATGTAAACCGAAATCCTTAAAATAAAACCATATTCAGCTGAGAAGCAAACTTTAACCAAGATATGTACCAACTATTTTTAGTGAAGTTGCACTTAGCCAAGGTAAGAATCTCCTTTAGCTGAGAAACACGTTTAGCCAAGACCAACTCTAGCGGACACACGCTTATCCGAGATCAGAACTTCCTCCACTTTAACTGAGAAGCGAACCCTCACTTTAGCCAAGATATGTCCTTGACTTGACCTTCACATAAAACCTGACTTACCATTGCTCTCTCACACTTGCATAAATTTTCCTATATGGATTAGTACATCGCTATATTACTAATTTAAGTTGGCAGTATTGCATTCATGCATATCTAGCATTTACACGTTTTTACATACATGATTCCTAGAAAAAAAACGCTAATAGAAGAACCAACATAATTTTGCTTACATTTTATTAATCCTTTATAAAAATATTATTAAAGCACCACAAAAAACGTTGTATATTATTCAAACTAAAAACTATAGTGACTTGCTTCCAGGCCCCTCGTCACAACGCGTTTTCCGCGCTTTAAATACAAACTGTTTAGTACTGATTAATTGTAATATGCATGAAAATAGATTTAAAATATCTGGTGTGGTCACCACATAACATTCCTCACAGCCAACAGACTACCTAGTCAGTGTGCACCTATCCAATGTCCGTAGTAACAGTTACTGTATAATGCTCAAATTCGACCTCATCCGGAATACAATTCCCACCTCTGGGTCAGTGCTCCCCAATACGCTCTTGATATGGTAAACCGCATCCAAAAAAGAGCTATAAGACTTATAAATGATCTGTCTTTAACTTCTGACCTTCTCCTCAGCATAGAAGAAAAGTTTCGGTTCTTTCCTTGTTCTATCGCTATTACAATGGCAAGTGTGCGTTCGAAATACAATCCTTAACACCTTCGCAGGCCATTTTCGCTAGGAACACTCGGTTTCCCCATTCACACAATAAGTACGCATTCAAAATTCAATCTTGTCACACTAAACGGGTGCAATCTACATTTTTCCATACGACGACTAAATTGTCCAATTGTACCTACTTGAAACCTTTTTTGAAATAATTATTTATAATCTCAATTTTGTTCATTTAAAGCAAAATATGCTTTTATCTCACTTCGTATGCGTTTTATCAAGAAAAGTAAAAGAATGGAGTTTTATGTAGTTTTGTTCTATACATTTTATTTATTTTCTCGAAAAATGCATTTTAATACACCTTGAAAAAACATTTTTACTGAAGTAAAGAATGCGCATGCGTAAGCCGATTTTGTTTATCAGGTTGTGCGAGCACCAATCCGATCCAAAATACAATCACACCCACACACACCAGCACACGCGCATACAGGCACACACACCCACACATACGCGCACACACGCACGCACGCACACAACGTGGAAAACGATCTAGGTCATTCGTGCATAAGAAACCTGCTTGTACTTTCTTTATTAACAAAGTGCAAAACATACAAATATTACACCATCATTATGTGTATTTTCATTGTGTGAACCACTACTAAATTATTGGAATGTTACAGGCAAACTTGTAGCTAAACTATGGCTGAGGTGTTTGTCGTAGGTATCTTTTCCCAGATGGTAAAGGAACAATAGTTGTGTAAGGAAATAGTACTGGTAAATGCTCCTCTGGAACAGAAGGTTGCACCATAACAAAGTCACCAGCCTGCAAAAATCAATATTAAAATCACATTCAATCACATTCTGTCACAACCTTCCAATCGGCTGGGGTCGCAACTTTATGCTTATCAGTGAGCTGAAGTGAGTCAATGGCACGTAGAATTTCACTGTAAGTTAACGAAATTAAGAATAGCTGTATTTAAAAACACAACTTACTTAAAATTACGTCCAGTGGTAGCTGGGTACAAAATAGATAAACGCATTTTCTTATTTGGATCGATTACAAATACAGCTCTGGCAGTTAATGGCATTCCACTTGCATCTTTCTCATCTGGATCAATCATATTTAATTGTATAGCTAAATCACGCCTCTCATCAGCAATTATTGGATATGGTAAAGCATCATTACTGTCACATTTGGCATATGTTCTAATATCATTGGTCCATCCATGATGGGAATCAACAGAATCACATGATAAGGCAATTACTTTAACATCACGTTTTTCAAACTCTCCATGCAGTTGAATGACGCGAGCCAGTTCTGTAGTACATACTGGTGTAAAATCAGAAGGGTGCGAAAACAAAATACCCCACCTGAAAATAAAATTAAACATCAAGAATTGTATAATTTGGCAAGGATTCCTACCAATCAGTTTATAATGTTTGGGCATTTTTTAAATATAAAATACGCAACGCACGATTGCATTCGCCTTTAAATATAAACTTCCATTTAACTTGATTTTATGTTCAGTGTTCGTTAAAAATAAGAAACCAAAAATTAAACTAACATTTTTTGATCATTTTAGTTATACGGGATCCTCAACAGTCAGTAAAATTGACATGAGGTAGTTAGTACACAGTTTACACACGTTTACACCAATTTATCAAACTGATCCCCGACGATTCCCAGTGCACCGTTAATACAGACGCGAAGTTCTAGAGGGCAGTACATTGTAAATATTATATACCCTGTGACATAAAAATGCAACACCAAGATGGCGTTGACATTTTTGGATCAAACTTGGCAGAAATGTAGTAATTGATTAAAATTTCAAAGAAATTAAACAAAAGATAAAAGCATTTTTTATTAATAATGTGTTGAACCACCCTTATTAGTTCACACTCCCGTACCCTTCTTGGTATGGATTCCAACAGGTGGTCGATTTCTTCCTGAGGTATTGCATCCCAGGCAATCTGAAATTCATGCCGGAGAGCTTCTAGTATCTGTGGAGGATTGGCTAATTGCTTGAGTCTTCTACCCATCACGTCCCACACGTACGATGGGCGAAAGGTCGGGAGATCTGGGTGACCATGGCAAGATATTGACGTTAGCCTCTTCGAAGCGCTCCATAGAATGCCTTGCAATGTGGGGACGGGCATTATCCTGTTGGAAAATCGGGTCCTCCAGCTCCTGGAGGAATGGAAGGATATGGGGTTCTACCACTTCATCAACATATCGTTGGGCATTCATATTGCCTCGGATGAATACCAACTGAGACCTGCTTCCATAAACAATAGCACCCCATACTATAACCCCCACAGTGTGGTGCACATGCCGCTCAACAGAAAACCGCACAATGCAACGTTCTCCACGTCTACGTCTGACCCTCATGCGACCATCGTGCATTGCACCACTCCAAAAGTTGCTGTCGATGACGAGCCGTCAGCGGAAGCACAAGATGTGGTCGGTAGGACTGCAAGCCTAAAGCTCTAATTCGATGGTAAACTGTACGTTGTTCGTTTCCGAACCATTGATCGGCCATTGATCTTGTACTCGAGAATCGGTCTCTTAATGCCATTAATCGGAGATGACGGTCCTGGACCACATTTGCCTGTCTTGGCCTCCCACTTCCTCTTCTACGACGTTCTTGACCTTCTCTAGACCATGCTTGATAACCCCGTACTACAGAGGATTGATTACGGTTAAGACGATTAGCAATTTCTCGAAATGAAAAACCATCTTCACGTAAGCCAATAATGCGATCTCTGTCGAATTCACTCAGTTGTCGATAATGTTCACGTTGCCGCATTCTAAGCATAATCTCAGCCCCAAAATGTAAAGAAGAACACAAAAGCAAAAGAATTGCAACCAAAAACAATACTGAAGTCGACTTAATCTCTCAAGAAATACACCCGATAATTTCGATTGTTACAAGTGAAACGTCAAATTTTCCATGGCTACTGGATTATTTTGAATTAAGTCTTAATCAATTACTACATTTGACTAGTTAAACATTTCTGTCTAGTTTGGTCCCAAAATTCCGACGCCATCTTGGTGTTGCATTTTTATGTCACAAAGTCTTTTAAACGCTTGTGTTATAATTTTATGAAAACATTAATGTGATGTTAATTGTTAAATAAGAGGAATCAGTAAACGATTACTGGCAATACCATGACCTTAAATTAACTGCCATACGGTTATTTTATATTTCATCACTTCAAGGTTACTATATATGTCCAAATTGGTACGTATCTGGGGGAACACCGAGTTTTACAGAACTCCGAAGCGAGGGGCAGTGCTGTATCCTGTGACGGAGTTCAGATGGTGTGAGCCTGTATGATGATTACTACTGACTCATGAAAATTTAATGCCTAAACGCTGATTAGTGTAACTGATGAATAGAACCCACCACTCGGGCTCTGCCCGTACCTCTATTTGGGGAGTTCGAATCATCGGTGCTCGCCCCACTTTTCACCCCCCTCTTTTGGACCAGATTTTCACCCTCATCTATCCTTGCGCGTGCAGTTGGATCTTTAACAGGTTTTTAAAATTATACGCGGGTGAGTAACCCATTCTTTTTGGATTTTTCAGCCCCATTGGGTTCCCGAGGCTAAATACCTAGCATTTAAAATTATACGTGGATTACGCCTTACACTTATGACTATTATGTAATACCAAGGTTATCACTTGCGTAATTTCTAAGTCTTTCAATTATGACTCATCACTGTTGGCACTTTTAATTGCTTTTACTGCTGTACTAATTGCATTCTAATAGCACTGAGTTTTTACTCATAGTTGCTTTTAATGGCCTATAAACAACCTCTCACCTACTAATTACTTGTTTTAATCAACCGAATTTTCCCTTTAACTGCATTGAATGACCTACTATAGAAGCAATCACATAAGCGTGACCCACCACTGATTCACACTTGTATTTTTTCCTTTGGCGCTTATTTCCATTCGGAGATCGATCACACTCTTCGATCTTCAATACGTCACTCGAAAAAGGACCTGATGCTCTGTATTACCTTGTCCATTGTTGCAAGCATCACTTTTGCAGCGAGCTGATTAAAGTTTTCTCCGAATACTTCTTATTTCCTATGAGCATTCTGATGTGGCTTACTATGGACATACCGTGCTACGTCTTCTAAGAATATCTGTAACACAAAACACAGTATTTCGAAATAAAAAAAACGCTTTGAATACTTACTATTAGCCCAGCGAGCAGTGCGGTCATGTGATGAATCATTAAATGTTATCCACAAAACTTTGGCAGTGAACTTTATAATTACGCGCTCATCGTCCGATAGTATCTTAAATATTTCTAATATACTTCCTTTATACTTTGGTTGCATCCCTGAAGTGAAAGTGAAGGCTGGTTGAAGTCCTCAAGTTATCCGGTGAATTTATGCAGATAGAACAGCCACTAATTGCAAGCGGTTAAAACATGCGGCATATTATTCCATTCGGGGTACTTACCCCTTTTGTAATTAGTCCGAGGAGCTTGTGGTACGCAGCCAGGGTAGAATCTTCAGAGACTCCAACAATTTACACAAAAGTTTGAAATGCACAGAAACAAACGTACCGAAGAACGTATTATCCTCTTCCGATTTTATAACAGCAATCAGTGAAAGTTGTGGGTATTCCCAGCGACGTTGTCATTCTTATATTAGAAACTTTTCTAATAAGTGAAAGGTGTGGATATCCATAGCGACGTTGTCACTTTATAGTCGAAAAGCAAGTTAGTCACCGGTTGTTTCTAGGTCATTAAATGCAATTAAGAGGAAAACGAAAAGGCATTGCCAAGCAATTAGCAGGTGTGTCACCAGTTCTTTCTAGGTTGTTACGTGCAAATCTCTACACTATGCCACAATTTACCATAACAAAAGGCAAACGGTAGCCTCGATAAATAAACTAGGAAAAAATCGATAGCTCAGTCAACCTAGAGGTGATATGGACCCTAGACGAGGACGAAAGTAATAGCTAAAATAAAAAACAAGGGGGCGGCGCCTGCTTGAAAGTAGGTAGTCCTTAAAACATAAAATAACGACAAGCACTTTTCTCACAAAGTTAAAACGTGTATGAGTATTTCGAAATGTTAGGCTTATTTCCTATTATACAGTATCAATGACGCATTTCTAGGATCAACTAAATGTATGTTTGTACACAAAAAAAATGTTTTTGTGTATTTCTTTAGCTAGGATTAATGTAACGTCACTGTTACTTCTGGTATGTAGTATAATTTTATTTATAAGAATATTCAGTTATAGAATAAAAATATAGACTGCTTAAAGAAATTTATTTCGAACAAAAAATAAGTGGAGGTAAAAATATTTTCGGAGGGCTGTAATCATTGTTTCTTCCTAATGTCATTTGGCTTTGTTTAATAGAGAGCGCTAAACCAATAGTGCTCCAGAGTTGAAGCGCGGGAATGTATTTACGTAAAAACATGGAATAGAATTGTTGTATGGCTCTCAGCAGATTAAATTTGTATTAACGTAAATGTAAAATTTAATAGAATACGAGAAAACCATTGATAAAATAATATTTTGCGGAAATGTTGATTGCCCTTTCGTAAAAACATTAAATAATGTTCAGTTTTATTATTCCTTTTTGCCCTTATGGACAGTCTTATGATGATACAATTTTCACTTCTTTCCCTTCTTCTTCTCTTCCCTAAATTTCTTCACCCTTTGATTGTGTTCTTGTTTTCTTTGTTCTGTCCATAATGTTCCTATCTTCTTTCCCTTACTAAAAATTTAGCATTCTTAGTTTTGTTTCTGAATTTTTCTCTGTCTTCTATCATTTGTTTGTTGTTCCCCAATTGCTTTAAGCCGTCCTTCTATTTCATGATACCAATTTGTTTTCCTACTTGAATTGTTTACTACATCAAAGATTTTCTTTTGTAAGTCGTGTATTGTTCATTCTCTGTGTCCGTAGAAAGTTAATATGCGTCTTCTAATGACATCTGTGAGTCTGTTTGTGTGTTCGTATAGTTCTTTGTTAGGTCTTTTCATCCATATGCCATATACCATCTCTGTATATTGCCCCACATATTTTTCTGAGGATTTTAGGCTGCATTTTTTCTGTTTCTATGATGTCAGATGCTCCAATTGTAGTCGTTTCTGACGCATAAAATTCTTCTGGTAATACAACTGTTTTGTAGTGTCTTGATTTTTATATTTATATATTTAATATAAATTTAATTCTTAAAGATATACCATTTACTGAGGTAGATAACTGTAATTTTCATCGAAAGATTTAAATTTACATAAAATTAAAATAGAAAAATACACAATTTAAAAACCCCAAAGATTTTAACATTTGATTATGCTTTCATAATTTTAATTATATGAAAATTATCGTGATTGTATAGAAAAAACTTTGTAAGGAAATGAGATGAGCTTTATTTCATTGCGTAAATTGACGTAATTACAAGAAAGTTGTAATATAAAAGTTGAAGGGTATTCATGTCCTGTTTTTGCTCTTGAGGTGTGAGAGAGGGAGTTCTTAGACAGGCGATTTTACTGCGCTTGGAGCGGTACAAAGGTGGGTTTACTACCGACCGGGAGTAAACTCCTATCCTCACTCCCTAACTTTCCATCCTTCATTCCCGCAGCAATGGATCTGACGATAGGGACAGTTAACGCGGGTGGCGTTCGACGAAAGCGCCACCTCATCAAAAACTTACTAGACACAGACCACATACAAATATTGGCCATAACAGAGCCATATCTAACCAACGAAGGCACCCTCAACATAACCCAATACAACACCTACCTGAGCAACAGCCCCGAAAGAGGCAAGCGAGGTATTACGCTATATATCCAACATTCCCAATGTAGTACTACTTGGAGACCTTAACGCCAGACACCAAACATTTGGAGACACGACAGACAACCCGAACGGACAAATATTAACTAACAAACTACTCCGCCTACCACGAATAAGAAAGATCTACCCCACGTAACGCAACGTAACATAATTTTTCTATGACTATTGTTACCTCGGCACAACAATAACATCAGACCACCTTCCTCTACTAGTTAAACCATCCCTAGGCCCCCCCAGTTCACCCAACATAAACCACTGTCACACGTAATGCCAATTGGAATGCGTCCAAATAACACATCTCCAATAATCTACCTCTAAACACCACAGACGACGTAAGACAGCCGTACAATAATTAACCCAGTTTATCCTCGACGCAGCCAATTCTGCAATAGCCACAAAAGTAATAGACATTACCCGGAAACCACATCCCCGGCATCGTTCTGACGATTAAGTAAAAGCAACGGATATGCCATCGATTTCTAAAAATCAGGCACTCAGTACTAAAAACAGAGTACAACCGACTCAACGCAATAATCTGACTACAGACCAACAAATACGCCCAGGAAAATTGGTTTAAAGAAACAGCCAAACTAGATTATTGTGAAAGCCCTAAATTCTGGCACAAATTTAAGGTCATAACAAAACAAAAATGCCACCTAATCAACCGTCAAGGTAACCTCGCGGTTTCAGACCAGGAGAGAGCCGACCTGTTCGGTCTTCACCTGCAAACCGTTCTCACTACCCCCGACGATCCATCGTTTGACAACGATTTCAAAACTCAGCTCGAGCAAAACCTTGAGGAGTTCCAAAATCAAAACTATATACCGCAGGAACTATCCGACAACGACTCCTTCCTTAGTCCAATTTCACCCAATCAAATATTAAAAACTTTTGAACAAGGGAGAAATTCCGCTCCAGGACAAGATGAACTTAACCGTCTAATATCTACCACAAAACGACATTAGACAGTTAGTCCAAATATACAACAGATGCCTTGCCCTATTATATTTCCCGACGGAGTGGAAGTCCGCTTCAACCGCCATGTTCCGCAAACAGAGATCTGTTCCTTCCCAACCTTCATTCTACAGACCGATCTCCTTTTAAATTGTATGGGAAAGTGTCTAGATACCGCCCTGTCCCAAAGGCTAAGAGATCATCTCGAAGCAAACGACACCATACCAAACAGCTAGTTCGGCTTTAGACCGTACCGTACTTGCCAAGACCCCCTCGTGAAACTATACGGAATCCTCCAAAGCCTTGAACTACGGTGACTGTTGCCTCGCAGTTTTCCTTGACATTAAACAGGCATTTGACAAAGTATGGCATGCAGGACTACTACACAAACTACGACAGTTGGGCTTCCGGACCGCATTCGACTCCTTTCATATCTGACAAGCAGATGTGTGAAGGTACAAGTAGGTTCCTCTACTTCCCCGACATTTCATCCGACCGTCGGCGTTCCGAAAGGATGTGAAGATTAGCTTTTTTTCCTTTTCACTCCGCCAACAAAAACCGTAAGTAAGTCCGTAAATATCGCTGAATATCGATAAGAATTAAATTAAGTAATATAAATAATTATACCGTGATTCGTGATGAATGTCAAATAAACATACTGTTAACGTTTAGCGATTCAGAATAAAATCATTTATGATAAACAAAAATCACAAAGATCTAAATGATTGAGGTTAATTATGAATAGAAATTTTCTCTTTTTTATTCCGAAACTAAAGCTTATTAAGTACTATAAATAATTACACCGTTCATATAAATGTAAGTTTTCTTTTTGTTATTCCGAAATTAAAAGTTGATAAGTAATAATTTAGTTTGTATTAAACCGCACATGTCAAATGGAAAATTACATTCAAAGCCTTTTATATTAATAGTAGTAAACCGAAACGTTCAAGAATAGAATTTATAATTCGATCAATATAATTAAGAGAGTTTTAAATTAGAAAAACAAGTTATAGTTAACACCTTCATAGTATCGATTAATTTATTTCGTGGAAAATTTCACTGCTAAATAATAGTTTCAATGTAAATAAGTTCTATCATATGAACGAGGCAAACAACTACAATAGGAATTGTAATCTCGTCCACACTGTGTGCAATAAACTATTTGCAATAAAATATTCCAACCGTTGACAGATGTGTCAAAAAGTAACTAGCTTTTGTAATTGCGTGATTCTGAGTTGATAGAAGTGTTATTAATTACTAATTAAACCGTTATTAAGGACATATATTTTTTGCTAAGTGAAACCGGCAAAATTGTATACCAATCGCTCCGTTATTTCACAAATAATAATTTTAGCACGATGAAATAAATACAAATTCATTAACTGATTTAATATTAATTAAAACAGATTAATACACTGCCGCCTCTCGTTGAAGAATTTCCAGCCACTTTTAACCTGTTGTACTCTACATAGGTAAGTGACATTACCAAAAATTGTATCTTTCGTTCTCACTGCATAAAGTACAGACGAAAAGAGAATTTTGTGAATGAGTATGAGATAAAGAGTAGTTAGAAAATTGATTAATATAATTAAACCTGATAAATACAGGCTCTGTAATCGAGTCTAAGGTTTAGTTAAATTTATTTTGACAAGTAGCAACGAATTGCTTTGCTACCGAACACCGTTTTTATTAAAACCGTAATCAGTGAACTTTAAATAAATTAATAGAGTTCATATTTATTAAGGATCATTCATTTTTAACCATCATTGGTGAAGGAATTTTGTTTGTCAAGGGGACCTGTGACCTTTATCAACTACCGTATCCGCCTTCCGTCCGTACTAATTTTGTTTTAGGTACATCTTCTACCGCAGGATATAACCCTGAATAGTATCATCCACCGGAGAACCTGGAGCAGCCGTTTGGAACCGATCAAGCTCAGAACTGGCCCCAAGGAACACCTTGGTAATACCTTATTTTTGCGTGGCGCCCGAATACGTTTCGAATAACAATTACCGTACCTTATAAGTATTTTAAATAAAGTTTTTTTCCAAATGAGTCTAAATTTTGTACTGGTGCTCGTTGAGGACAAGCTTCACTAGCCACCACCGAAATCCGTTACAAAGATCGTCACCGGCACCTATTTTATACACTATCTACGCCTACGACATTCCCCATAGTACCAACCCGAACATAACTATAGCCCAATTTGCCGACGACACTGCTCTCTGGGCGACCAGTCGGAGCAGTGACGGGGCAAATAGACTAATAACGCAACAACTTACCCATTTATCTAACTGGACCAACCGGTGGAGATTAACAATCAACCCAAAACAAAACAAACAATACTGTTCAGACACCCTAAATTATCCAACTCCGCTAGACACACCTCTGACATCAACTTGACCCTACGCGGGCAAAGACTATAACTACAAGACACAATTATATATCCAGGCATCACGTTCTTCCGAACTCTACACTGGCAACGCGGCGCTAGCAGCGCTCTCAGTATGATACGCAACTGCACATCACTATTAAAAATACTGCGAGGAAACGTCAGAGGTTGTCACCTCAAAACCCTACAACACATACAAAACCTACATCCGACCACTTAAAACCAACCAATTCTAATCCCTCGCCTCCTGCGAAAGGGCAATACTGCAGCTATCAAATACATAAATCGCAGGGTAAACGGTGACACGATCCCTACAAAACAAATATTACAAACCCGTTCTCCAACAAATCTCGACTACCACGAAAACGCAAAACCAAATTTAAACATCTTCCAGCACTCTTACTACGAGTAGACAATCTACCAGATGAGTTCGCAGAGCTCCTCGACTACATTTTTCTCTCACAAAACAAAAATATCAAAATTGTTACCACTTACAATACATAAATAAAACACAACACAAACACATAAAACCCAGGACTGAAGAGGGAGAAGATCCCTAAACTGCCGCAAGATCAAATATGGAAGGAAACCAAGAAGAAGAATCCCAAAGAAATAAGTAAACGATTAAAATAGGGGAGGGGGCGTTAATCCATTAATAGTAATCGCATGAGCCTTTTATTATGAAGGTATATTTTGTGCTGCGGTGAATATGTATTGTATTTTGTCTTTTTGTGAGTTAATGAGTTGAAGAAAAATGGATATGACGTTTTTTTTTAACAAAAAGCGTATGATTGACTCTATACCTGGTACATCTGGCAGTAATTCCAAAGATGAACAAAATCATGCGTCAACCGATTTATCTGCTCCCACTCCCCCAAACAAACAAACAAACAAACATTAGTGCAACCACCAGTTGGGCTCTTAACATACCACCAAAACGTGAGAATATAAAACAAATAATATTATCTAATCATCCCAAACAAAAAAATAACCGGTCCTTTCAAGTTACTGGTACAAGAGATTCTCATGGCTAGAATACTCCTATGAGCTAAATGCTACATTTTGTTATGCATGTCGTCAGTTTCAACCGACTAGATGCAAGGGACACACAATATATACCTATTCTCGATTTAAGAACTGGAAAAATGCAACAGGTCCTAGGAATGGATATCCAGCTCATGAAAAACCCGCAGTGCATATTAAGGCAAAGCAAATGTGGGCCGCGAAAAAATCAGAGACTCGACTGGAACTGCTGTCTCCATACTTATCAATAATAACATTCTGGAAAAATACAGATATTATGTTAAGTCGATTGCTGAGATAATTCAGTTTTCAACAGTTGATGAAGTACCTAGCTATGAGGACGAACATGAACGAGAACGGGAATTATTCATGAACTTACTTATCCTGTATCTTTTCTGAATTATTTAAACATAGAGAACTGCTTGATAACACCTATCTCCTCTTTGCAAGTGTATACTCTTGGAGGTAGTACTGCAGTAAATGAATCTTCATTTTCAACAATAACAGTAATTAATAGACAACAACCTCACATGGCCGATTTAATTTACTTGACTTTTAAAGTCGAAGAACAGAATCCCTCGATATGGAGTCATTTTTAATAAAATTCCATAATTGTAAACAAAGAAAATTGCAACTCTTTTAATTTTCTAGTTCCATTATTTGTTCCTATTTCATATTAAGCATGTCAGCATGAATTATTATACTCCAACAAAGTACAGGTCGTAGGTTCACATCCTACTCAAGGTAAACTTTTTATTTATGTATTAATAAAATTAATAACTTTTAATCCCAGCATGAAACGTAAAAAAAAAATCGCAGGGTCCCTGAAGAATCAAATATTACTATTTTTCAACATATGAGGATAAGGGCCCTGGTAAAAATACTAATAACCCTACCAAAAATTTGGTTCTGGCTACAGGTCTGTTTTGAAATACAGTCAAATACTGATGGATAATGTTTGCAATCAAACAAACCACAGATCAAATGAAAATGCTATTCTAATAATTTAAACACAAATTCCATCACTAACAATAAAAATACTATGTGTACTCGTAGTAATCATACTGTTAAGTTTCCCGATATATGTATATAATCAATTTTTAACATTATAAGGAAGGAATTGTATTGGGTTAGTGATCAATGTTAACATTGTAGTTGTGGGGGATATGTAAGAATAACAAATAGTGATCTATGTAATAAATTTCACAATTGAAATTTATAGGGAACACAATATACCTCATTTTGAAGTAAATAAATACATTGAAAGAACAAAACTAACAGGTTGTGATCTATGTAATAAATTTTACAATGGAATTTAAAGGGAACAATACACCTCATAAAATAATTAAGATTGACTGAGATTTATATAAGCTACAGGTGTAAAAGGTACAGTTCTATTCAGTAAAATCGCGTACACTCATTTTTAAATACATTGAACCGGCTTTGGTATCCATAGCTACATTAGTATGACAATTCTAAAGCCAAAATTACTTATTTGTTGTGCTTTAATATTATTAATTATTACTTAAGATGTTTGTGTTAAATAAATAATTTTATTTTTCTTAAACTTTATAGAATTTGTAATTGCAATGTTATTGAATTATACAAACAATATAATTCCATAAATACTGAAACAATATATCAACCTATACATTATTAAAGGATTAGTTTTGAGATTTTTGTAGATTTATTTTTTATTCGCAGATATAACATAGTAGCCAAGAAACACGCTTTACAGTATCAAATAAATGCCAAAAATCACTTCCAAGAGTTGTACTAGATTTTATTGAATAGAACTGTACATAATTTAGTAGACCAATACTCAAAGTATCCAGGAATAACTAGTTTAAATAAACGTCTAACATACAATTGACAAATTAAATCAATATTTTCACGTTACAGAATTCTGACCTGAACAATACTACACACAATTTGTGTACATTTTGAAACTAAAAGTGTTTAGTTTAATGCCTAAAATTTGTGATACATACACTTTGTCCAATAATTTTATTGCATTACCAAAATTCAAAGTGAGTCATACATGTTTTGAAAAAAAATATTTGGGAAGTGAATCGTTATCACTCTTATGTATACACTTTAATGATTTCAGTTGTTCTTTGACCTTATTAATTATACAGAATTTCACAAATTATATAAGTAATAAAACCTTGGACCTGGTATATATTTCATTACCTTACAATATTATCAATGTACTTAACTATTAAATAAAAATAGTTTATTACTACTCTTGTAATTCTAAAACAATATTGCAAAAATATGTGTTATAATTATAATTATTTGAAAAACTTTCGATATTCTCTGGTTTTAATTCTGCAGATTCGTCAATTACTTCCAAAAGATCTAATTTGTCTAACAAAATGGAAATAGCACTCGTGAGAGAAAAGTAATTTATCCCTTCTTTAAATAGATTTATGGATGTGTATTTCGAAATCTCAGTTAATTCTTAAAGATATTGCCATTTACTGAGGACGATATAACTTTAATTGTTATCAAAACATTTAAATAAAAGATACATAGAAAATACATAATTTAATACCCAAAGGATAAGTATTTTAATTATGTGTGATAATTGTGAAAGTTTACATTTTCATCATTCCTTAGTCATTTGAAAAAATATTTCACATTTGTCATTTATGCTCTTGAAATAGGAATATAAAAATGATTGGTAATCCGGCCTTGGCTTTTTTTCTTTATCCTATAAATCATCAAAGTAGGTATACAAACGCAATGAATGAAAACCAATGAAGAGGTTTTTACTAGAAATTTATGGTACACTAACTCCAGTAGATGACAGCTACTGTCCGCATTTATGCATTTGTATGCAAACATGAAAATGTATGAAAATAAAAAATTACAATCAAACCATGAAGAATAATCTTTGGCAAGTAATATATTTGCAACAAATTTCATTCGTACACATCAAACTTTGACAGGAAATGTAGGTAATACCAGATGGCTGTGTATACAGGAGCATTTATGACTTGCACTTTTTTCTCAGCTACTGACATTCGCCCTGACGTAAATTAGAATTTGTAAGTAACATTTAAACTTTGTACTTTTCCCTAGCTAGATACACTTAAGCTGATTTAGATTTATATATTTAAATATTGATGCTCAGCTAAATAATCTACATGGCCTTATTAAAATAGATTGGAAGCAATGAAATAAAACTGTTCACAACTGATTTGGGCTATTGTAATGGTAAACAATCATTTAATTGATAATACTTACGAATTTCCTAGCCATTCATAAAATTCTATTGGACCTATGGTGGTATTTGCTTGAAAATTAGGAAAAGGCTCGCCTAAGTTCACCATTTTAATTTAAACTGTCGATATTTAATAAAATTTTAATAAGCCTATAATTATATCAAGGTTAGTTTTTATTGTGTATTGTTGCATGGCGGCAAATTTGAATTTAGAAAGTTGTAAGGTCACTTATCAGAAGTGGTTATTAGTTTGTAAAGGTTAAACTTTCGTAAACCTGTAGAATGTCAGGAAATAGTAATTGGTAACACATATGTCTAATATTATTAATTACCCTAATTTTTGTTCTTTTTCAGGAAGGTAGCGGAAGCAACAATGTTGCACCCCCTTGCTAGAGCACCTATTCAAACAGTAAGTAAATAAAATATAGTTGCCATATAATCGAATCCATATGGTTTCATTCGCAGTGGACAAAACAATTTATTTCTCCAAGAGTACTAAACTATTCTATAATAAGGGCTAAAAGTACTAACGATGCTAGTGGTAAAACATTACCTAAATTAGGCGTACCCAAATTAAAAGCCACTATGGACAAATATTTGAGAAGTTTAAAACCATTACTAACCCAAGACGAATATAGAAGAACATGTGGATTAGTAATGGAGTTCCAGTGTAGTGGTGCTGCATTTGTATTACAAGAGTATTTAGAAAAAAGAGCAGCTTGTAAAAGGAATTGGTTGGAAGAATGGTGGCTAAATGCAGCTTATTTAGGATTTCGATCGCCTGTTGTGATATACTCTAGCCCTGGACAGTCCATGCCTTTTGAATCTTTTAGTTATGAAGATGATCGTGTTGTATATACCGCTAAATTAATTAATGGAGCTGTAACTTATAAAATGCTTATTGATAGGTATTATATGCATTACAATGAGTACGTTTACACAAACACCTAACTCCGATTTTAAAGTGAACGACTTAAGTTGAACCAGCATACATCGCCGTAAACAGTTACAATAACCGAAGTTGTACCATTTGATTATTAATCCTACATCTCTTCTGATGTAGACTTGACAATAACAAAACCAGATTTATACTACATGTAAGCATTAAACTTTCAAGTTTTATCATCGTGCATAAAATCACTCAGATTCACATAAAAAGTCTCAGGAGTATGGCATTGTACACCCTGCAGCTCACAAAATAGTTTTTTCTGTTTCCTATGACACATAGAATTTTAGGCTGTTTACACATTTTTTTTTAAGCTTAATACATGAAATAAAATTATATCGATCCTACATAAATCTATTCTAATCCTATAGCCAACCCTCGATCTAGTGTTATAACACCCAGAAATGATATAACACCTACATTTATGTGTATGTGTAAACAGTCTTTTTCAAATTGGAGTTATAAAAACTAGTTGTAAAACCGGAACTAGGTGTCTATGTAAATTTACTCAATTTACTTTAACACATTTGTTGCCATCATAGGCACCAATGAATAGTCTCTTAGAGACTTTGCCAGTGCAAATGAATAAGGTTTAGTTTTGGATTAGCGCTTATATTTATACTGCTCATCAGAATGTATAACCTTCTCATTTTAACGCTACCATTTAAGATAGAACACTGTTCTACCTCAAATGACACATCTTAGAATGAGAAGGATATACAGTCTCACAAGTGACATAAATATAAGTGCTAACTAGAAACTGAAATTTATTTATTTTATGAACTATATTACTCAAAAACGTATAAGAAAATTGATATAACATATATGACATCCGAGACACAAACGACTCATTTAACCTGAAAGCTTGTCAAAGCTCAAGGTACAGTTCAGCATATGTGCCTTATGGTCATGTATATCAACTTGAATCAGACATAATATGTACTTGATGGCAATTAATGTGCTAAATAAATGATCTTAAATTCATTTTAGTAAAAAAATGCCTACTGATAGAGTAGGACAAACCGAACTGGATATGGAACAATATGCCAAAATATTTGGTACTTGTCGTATACCTTGCCTGCCATTAGATATGCTTCAGTACAATAGAAAATCGGAACATATTATTGTAATGCATAAAAATCACGTAAGTTATAGATATTTTTAGTAAATTTACTTGCTTTTTTCTAATTAACAAAAAAAGTTTACTCCTTTTATTGAATGTTTTATTTATTGTGCATACTCTTATAAGTTAAACCCAATGTAATTGTTACCTTTTTGAAAGAAAATTTATGTAACGAGTATATAATTTGTGTTCTTTACTAAATATTTGTAAATGGAAAACTAGCAATGTCATCCAACAGTATGTCATCACTCGTTCTAAAATTGGAAAACATTATTAAACTTATTATATCCCTACTGTGCTCATTTGTTTAAACTGTTTTATACACCAGCGAAGACTTTTGAGAATCCCTCAAAGAACTGTGATTATCAGCATTTCCAACAGGTATAAATTTACTTCGCTACCTAAACATTCATGAAGATAGCAGTGCAAGGTTAGCAGAACAAAGATTGATTTAGTATATAATTAGGAGCTAATTTAACATCCCAATAAAAATTAGTTCTTACTTTTTTTTAAATTACCCCACATTATGCTGGCTACAGATAAATTGAGCAGAGTATTACTGTCGAAAGCAACAAAACAGAATTTTATCCAGCGCGTATTTATGTGCTAATTTAACGCCCCAATACAAAATTAAACGCTTATATTTTTTTTTAATTATTACATGTTTTGCAAACTACAGATGAACTGAGCAGAGCACTACTATCAAAAGCCTACTATTTTGAGTGCGAGGGTACGAAAAAAGAAATGAAGCGTCCGTCTGAAACTTTCGATATTGTAATTACAGAGTAATAGACAAACTCATGCATAGTATAAGGAGGTATAGTAGCGAAACTTCGGATTTACAGGGGGGACAATCGTAAAGCAAGCCTATTTCGAAATTTAAAATATTCTCACGTTTGCATTAATTTCCCTAAGCAGCTTCTTTTAAAACTATGCAAGAGTACGAATATTTTGTACTATTAAATTCATTAACCGCAATTTTAACAACCGCTGCCAAATTATCTGCCATAATGCTTTCTCATATATGTAAACGAATTTTGACCAAAAATTTGTAATAAGCAACTGCAATGTCCACAATACCTGAATTTGAATCATATAGATAATTCCTCATTTTAAAAACCGCCAATACCTGACTTTAAAAAAAATCGGTTTATAAATTAGAAAATGCACAATTTTGCATCCTAAAAACAGTGCGCCACTGTTTGCTTTATTTTGAAATCATTTAAAAAAGTATTAGTTTGTTTTTTTAATTTTAAAATTTGAGGCAATGAATTTTTTTAATCTTTTAAGTCT
>JARFJB010002439.1:0-65000 GCA_036346205.1 Vesta saturnalis | reverse complement strand
AAATGCTCATTGTGGTTGCTAACCGCATATATCTCCATATTGGACGTATAAAATATCCACGAGCCAACTAATGCAAAAATGTTTAACCCTATTTTGCAGGTTTTGACGGTAGATACTGACGAAATATGCATTTACCACGAAACTATTCTAATTTTTCGTTAATTATAACGTTCTCACCAAGGAAATAAAATTTTTTATAATTCCCATTGAACTTTTCAAATATTTCTCTCACAGGACAAAGTCTATCAAGCTGTCTAGTAAGTTTGTCGCCAAATCTAAGGCATCTTATTATAAATCTAAATCTGGATAAACGTAATGTTAGCTTAAAGGTCAGACCAATGAATGCCGTAATCTCAATCAAGTCTGTCTCACGAGTATCGCGTCTTCTAGAATATTCTGATGATATAAGTTCGATATATTGATTGGTATACTCGACTATTTGATTTAATATCGAATCGTAGAAAAGGCAATACCAGCTACTAGAAATTGTTTTGGCATTCTTGGCGTTACCAACTACTCCTGGAATATGAACCAACAAATTTTGTTTCCCCAGCTTTCTTCTTGCGGAAAACGGTATTTTTCTGCATGACATGGAGTCAATAACTTTGCCTCGCTTTTTCGATAAGCCATGTAATGGTCAATGTCTGATTCATCACAGTGACTTTGCTCAGTGTTAAAAATTTTCTAATCTAGTCTCAATATGGTCCACTTCTTCAAGGTCCGACTCATCTGGTACTTCTACTTCGTCTTGGTTGTCATCTAATTCCTCATTAAAGAGTATTTGATGGATCTTAGCTATGTCATCTTCATTTTCGAAATTAACAATCTGTTTCCTGGAACTCATCGCGATCCTAAAACGAAATTATGACAATCATAGTCACGAGCACCTCACAGGTGATAGGTAAGTTTTGAGTATAAATAACAATTTTGATGAACACAAATTAACAGTTAGTTTCAATAGTAATAATTAACAAATATGAGAAAAAAAAATATGATAAAGCTAAAAAACTTGTCTCGATTCTCGCGCAAGCACCTGTAAGGTGGTTTTTTTTCACTCGCTCTTAGGTGCTATGCATCTAATGGAAAGTTGAGAGGTCATACAATTCAGAACTATAGTAACAAAAAAGAAAAATAACGGTTTAAACAGCAATATTAATTTTAAGTCGAAACCTAATTGACCCTAATTCTTATTAATCCAAACAAATGAATACTTATTGCCCACAGCATGGCTAACATGATTTAAAAATTATATAATTTCAAATTAGTATTTTACTTTTACCACAAGAATGCATAACGCTCTGGTTTCTGCAATCAAGAACCATCACATGAAGAATCTGACAACTTTATAATCTAAGTATGTCAAATTGAAGATGTAACTCCCTCAATACACTGTAAACTCAAACTTTAGTAACTGTAACCTTATTTTTAAAAAAACTCATCACCAAAGTTAACCACTCACATAAAAAAGTTCAATGTGCTGATATAACAAAACACCTTCTCTTAGATTTATTACTCGAGTTACTTTAATTTTAAGTCACTGACATAGCTACCTAAACTGATAAACAAATTACAAAACTATGTCATGCGATCTACTTAAAATTAAATGCAATAATGATTTCATGCATCTATTGTCAGGCTGTTTTGCAATTGTACTTCTAGCTGAATAAACAAAAGTACTAATACATTGTCCAACGTTACTTACGATAGTGATAAATTACTTTCTGAATAATAAAGTTACATCAGTCTGTTACGTTATGAAAAAAATGTATTGTCTAAATAGTATTGAACATAGTTTTTTTTGCTATTAAAGTTTCATTCTCGCCCTGTCTGTTTTATTTCGTGGAAGTAGTTAATTTTTAAATTATCTAATCAGATTACATACTTATTATTTTTTTTTTTTTTAGTTTTTTAAAATGCAAGTATTTGGTGCTGATGGTAACCCTTTTAGCACATCACAAATACTACAGAGTCTCAAATGTATTTTGGAACAATCTTCTGAACCAACAGCACCAATTGGCATTCTTACCTCTGACCACAGAGATTCTTGGAGTGCTTATATTAAGGATTTAGCACCTGGAAATGAATCAGCAATATGTGAAATACAGCAGTCTTTATTTTTGGTGTGTTTTGATAGTGATATGCCTGGTTCTAATTCAAGTTATCCAAGCAAGCAAACAAAAGGTGGGCATCAAATTATACATGGGGGTGGATCTAAAGGCAACACTGGCAACCGTT
Organism: Vesta saturnalis; assembly: GCA_036346205.1. Lineage (NCBI taxonomy): Eukaryota > Metazoa > Arthropoda > Insecta > Coleoptera > Lampyridae > Vesta > Vesta saturnalis. Next base: position 62,765 of record JARFJB010002439.1, on the reverse strand, counting down.
GGTTTGATAAAACAATACAAGTAAGATAGTAATATTATATGTATTTCAATTAATATAATAAATTTTATTATAGTTTATAATTGGTAATGATGGTTGTTTAGGTGTAACTTATGAGCATTCACCTAGTGAAGGGCAACCCATTGCATACATGGTTGATTACATTTACAATTTTATGTAAGAAATAATAATATAAGCATATTTGTGATGAATTATTTATCTTTATTGAAATGTTTCAGAAAAAAGGATGTTGGTAAAAGTATTCCCACAAACTGCCCAGAACAAACTCCCACCAGATTGTGTTTTAAAATTAATGATACTATACAAAAACATATTGATACAGCATCAAGTAATATCGACAAGTAATTTGTTCAGCTAACAATATGAGAATTTTCAAATTTTGTTTTTAGATTAATCGCAAATTTTGAATTGGAATGCTTTAAATTTGATGGCTATGGAAAAGATTTTATTAAAAAGCATAAAATGAGCCCTGACAGTTACATCCAAATGGCGATGCAATATGCATACTTTAAGTAAGCTATTTTTTATCTAATCAGCAATATTGTTTAACATTGAAAGATCACTGCATTTGATATTTTTAACACAATTATATAATAATAATATCTGCCTAATTTGTTCGGGCTACTGATCTGCCATTTAAATTAGATATTAAGTAACAAACAATTTTGTGAGATTTCGTTATTTCTATTGAAGATAAATTAATAACATTAAACGTGTTAGTGTACTAATAAGTAATCTTTACTAAATACTTGCGAAACTTAATGTCATTATATGTCAGATATACCTGACAGCTTTATTAATAGGCACTGTTCATTCTCCTGAAAAAAATTTTGCAGCTTTTACCGCCTTTACCTCTTGAGTATGTGTTTATAGTCGATCAGTTCACATAAAAAATTATATTAAGTGCACTTTTTGTTTTCATTAATTGCTCCATACTATTTATAAATTGAACTGAGATTCTCACACCGGTTCGTGATGTGTAACCTCACTTGTAAAAGGACAGAACCTAATATAAATGGTTATCATTGTCTATATTAAAATTAAGGCCGTGACTGGAGGCGCGCTAACGTTCCCGCAATTTAGCGAATTATAACCTCAATCTGTCTTAAAATTAAAATTCATAAGAACGTTACTGCAGAATCTATTCACTAACCGAAACTGTTACAGTGTACAAACGAAGATATATGTTTAAAATTGATGCAAAAGAACAGCGCGTGATCTAATAATGTTTTGGAGCTCAGAATAAAATATAGTTTGAGTATTTAACACATGGCTTATACATATAAATAGACGAGTGTAAAATCAAAAAATTTAAGAGTATTAAAATTTACTTTTTTTTTGTGCAAAAAATTATCCACGCCTGGAATTGCCATAGAAAGTTTAGGTTAGCTTTGGATATTTAATGGAGTGAATTTGAAAGTCTATGGGATTTCATAGTTATTATATGTTTCTTTTAAAATCTTTGGGAGTTTTCATTGAATTGGTGCCGTTTCAGATTTTCTTCTCGCCACGATCATGTGATACTTGAACCCCTTTAAGAGTGATTTATTTTGAATGAGTGCCATAAAAGTAATGACGTTTTCAAAGTGGTGAGACACTACCTATATAAGAAATTGGGCATTCTGCATTATGCGTTTCATTTAACTTTTAGTTAGGGTGGTTGGAAGAGGTTGTTGCCTCGCAATTGTACTTTCAATAAATGGAACGATCTGTATGATTTGAATATGTAAGAAAAAAACGTTTACAAGTAAAGTCGATTTTGTATTGAATTGGAAATTGTTTGTTATGAAATACGATAACGGGAAAGAGAAAATTAATAAGTAAGACCAATTTGTATATGTTGTATAGTAAAAGGTTGCTTTTACTAAAAGCGGCTATTTGTAGTATTGTGTTTTAATTAGTTTATAAAGACAATCAACTCTAATTACTACCCTTTTTTTGTTTTAGGCTAAGATTATCTTTAGTCTAGCAGAGACAAACATAAGTAAGATTTCTTTTTTGCTTCATTGCGAAGGACTATGTAGGTACAATTAATAGTAAGATGAAAGTTTGCCTTAATAGAGTTAAGTATTTAACTTTTTGTTATTTGGGTTGTCGTAGACCATGCCCAACTGTGTTTTAGAAGCTTATTTAAAGTAAGTAACCAATATAAGCGTTGCAAGTCAGTTATCAGATATTTTAATGTGTAAAGTTACACAAAGGGTAACGAGAGATTAGTATAACACTTCCTTTTGTTACTTTTGATTACATTTATGCTTAGATTTCTTTTAGATAAGCCGTTACAAAATTTAACTGCGTCTATTTTTATCGAATTGAATGATAAACAATACAGGTCTTATTTTCAGTTACTGTTTATTGCATTTTTGGTAATTTTTTTTATAAAGATAAAAGTTTCAACTTTAACCAATGTTTAATCTCCGGTTAGTTGAGATTAAGCTCGTGGGGAATGAAAGGGGTACACCGTCACTTGTACCGATTGTAGATTGGTCCTATACCCCGTGAGTAAAAAGGAAAACGAAATGTAAATCTTTTACTGCTGTTTTCCAGAATGTGCTCTTCTGTAAGGGACCTAAATCTTTACAGTTTCACAGAGGTAGACTTTTCTACTTCGCGTTGTACCTTTTTGTAGTACTGGGGGACTGCAGCTTTTTCCTTCTTCCCGGAGGTGGCGATAATGTTTTTTCTGCTTGTTGCCGACGTTGATGGCTCGATGGAGCATGTCTACTTTAGAATATTAATAATAAAATTATGAGAACAATAGTTAATGGAATTTAATTCCAATTTAAGCATAGATCGTGACGCCTGTTTTTATTTTAACTACCACTACTAAGGTTTTGTGGGCAGATTAGGCAAAGACAAAATTCGTACTTAAAGATTTACCTATTATTTATTAGACGTACATTTGCTTCTGTTGTAAAATGTACCCCATTTATAATTATGAATCAACTTGAACGACCATTATCTTTAAAACTTTTTTTATAATGAAAGTATATTGGTAATTTTTAATAGAAAATGTTGGTTGTAAAGAAAAGCTTCTAATCATAAAATTTTGAATTATTTTAACACAAGTGTGAGCATTACTGCTGCAGTTCCAGAAACAAGTAAAGTTTTTTATTGTACTGAACGTAGTGTTAATAAAATCAGATCCGAAGAACAAACAGGGTGATTGTCAAGCCACCAGAAACCTAAGAATTGCAAGGTGTTCAAATCAACGATTGGATTCACACATACCAAGCAAATGTACAATCTCTAATTCAACACAACAAGCATAGTTTTTGAACGTAATTCGTGTTGCTATTAATTGATGATCCTGATCTTCCAGATTTTACAAGATCTACTTCATAGATTGTTACCTGACATTCGATTTGAATTTCAGAACTAGTAGAAAGAATACTCATACTTAACAAGAAGACATCGTTAAATGGAAATAAATAATTACGAGGCATAAGAAAATTTAGAAAGGTATGCAGTAGTTGCATGTAGTTTCACTTGACATTCTTAATTTGTATTATTTAATATTGATATGAAATTTTAGTAATATTTTCTTTCAACGAGTATCTCTTGTTTTAGGTAGAAGCATAATGTATGCTGATGAGTAATGGATAAATGTAGGATATACTTCAAATAAAGCATGGAAAGATACTATCAATTAAACCAATGATTAAGTTTTTATACAAGGATTAAGTACTTTACGCTTTAAATGCCAAGGTTTTCATTATTTGAAATAGTTTTATACCTGGCGCTAAACTTACCTTTCTATGCACAAGAAATACTGCAGATGTCCACAATGAAATAGATGCTGATACTTTTATGAAAAGTGGTTTGTTGAACCAGCAAGATGTGAGAATACATCTTATTACAGTAGAAAGATAGAAATGCTTCCAACTACTTCTTAGCAATTCTGGTCCTTTTGCTTTTATAATTTACGTAATTTGTTTCACATGTCAGATAAATACATTTTCCAAGTCTCCTTTTTCTTCTAAATTTGTATTTGGATCTCTGTTATCCACCAGCAGTTTTGTTTCCTGTTTTTCAGTGCCGCGCACTTTTTTTGTTGGCTCTAATACTTGTAAAGGGGTTTTCAGTGGAGGCGCAAGTGAAGCCTGCCCTCAACGAGCACCAATACAAAAATTAAACTCGTTTAGAAATACATTTATTAAGTTTACTTATCATTTACGGTATTTATTTTATTTCGGTGTCAACTCCCGGGTTAAACGGAGTCGGGCGCCACCCAAACCTAAGCCTCTGTTCAGGTGTTCTTTGGGGGTGAATCCTGAACTTGCTCGGTTACCAAACAGTTGCTCAGGTGCTACAGTGGAGGAAAAATTGAGGGTACGGTTCGGCGGTGGAAGATGTTCGTAAAACAAAATTTATTCGGGCGGACGGCGAATTGCTGACAAAGGTCACAGGTCCCCTTCACAAACAAAACTCCTTCACCCATGATTTACGATGAATGTAACTAAGGTACAGGGATTAAAATTTAAATAGACGGTTATCAGTAGCAAAGAAAATTTTACTTTTAAGTTTTGAAACAAATTAAGTTCTTTCAGATTTAATTATAGAGCGAGTATCTTTTAAGTTAAATTCAATTTAAAACTACTATTTTACCTAAAAATTTACACAACTGCGATCTGTGCTAGATGCAGTAAGAACGAAAAGGTAAAGATACGGCCTATATAACGTCGGCATGTCCGCGGTGGGGTCCCCCCTTGGAAATTCCCAGTTTTCCTATGGTGAGACGGCAGAGTCAAACGTTGTTTTAATAAAAATTAAATCAATTACTGATTTAAGGCTTATCTCGACATGCTAAAATTATTATTTATGAAATAGCGAAACGATTGATATAAAAATTTTATCAATTCCTGCAAACAACGGTTTAATTACTAATTATTAACACTTTTGCCGGTTTACAATTTGAAAATTTCAGAAGTCAGCTACCTCATGCACGTGTTTGGATGTATTGTTAAAATACCGTTTATTTTATACAATAGAACGTAGATTACGATTCTATTCTAGAGTTATTTATTTGTTTAATGTTATTGAAATTATTGCATATTTAACTTTAACTATTAATATCGAAAATGATACAATGGGCTTATATTGTCTAGAATTACAGAATTAATTTTATTCCTAAACGGTAATCGCAGATGGCAAAGTTATACTTTTTTCACTATCAATCAAGTAGCACTTAACATCGTTTAGGGAAGTAGCTTATATTTACAAAACCCTTTCAAGTTGGCATGACAACAGGGATATAATATTATTTCCCTAGGAAAATAACTGCTGATATTGTTAAAAAGTGGATGGTGACCATACGACTAACTTAATTTTTCAAATGACAAACGGTTACTACAGTACCAATGCAATGACCACTACTTAATTTTGCTACAATGACAAGATTCTCCTAATGAGTTTTTGTAATAAAAACATGGAATAATTGTATATAGACGATATATCGTGTTGATAGTGAAAAAAATAATGTACTTTACACAGGAAGTAAGGATTTACTCTAACTCGCCTTGTTAAATCCCTCGCATACGCTCGTGATTCAGATAATGCTCGGTAGAGTAAATCCTACTTACTTCCCTTGTAAAGTAATACTATTCGTATATTTGCGATTCACATGTTTCATTTACATAAACTTTCAATTCACAAACATAACGTTTCATGGTCAAACTTCCATTATTTGAAAATGCAATTCTAAGAAATAAATCAATAAATTTATGAGAACGTTATTAATTACTTTGTTAATTTGAGACTCTGTTAATTATAACTATCAGGTTTCAAATTCTCTTTTTGAATGCTTCGGTGTACTTATCTCTAACTAATATTAATATGATAAAATACTTATCTTTTTGGGATTTTTTAATGGTGTACTTTAAATTATACAATCAAATTAAATTTTGTTAAATGTGTTTTTTGGCTGGCAAATTTCATTGTTAGCTTTCGTCGTAGAGAGTGTTCTGGTTTGTCATCTTTAAGACAGTTTAACAATATTTAATTTTAATGACCTAGTTATTCTTTACTACAATTTTATAGTTGGCTTATACGTTTCTCAAACTGTTATATTAATAGCAGGCTTATGTTTATGTTTGAATTTTTCAAATTTGACAAAATTGTTTACTACATCTTTAACAATTTTTAACATACATTGCTACTGACGAAGATAACTGTAAGTGTTATCGAAACGTTTAGATTGTATAATTTAAAGTACACCATTAAAAAATCCCAAAAAGATAAGTATTTTATTATGAGTGTTAATGGTGAAAGTTTACATTTTCATAATATTAATATGCTCTGGCAAGTCGGCCACTTCAATTATTTGATTACAATTCTGCTCAGGGTTGGCAACATTTATGTGTGCTGAGTGGGATATGTAGGAAGTGGTTCTTTGCAATGTATAGTGATCATATCACCAATTATAAAATATTACGTATGATACCAAATACTATTTGGGCAATCATCTCTTCTTCGTTTTTAGCCAAGGCGGTTTGTCCGCCATGGTTTCTATTTTTATGACCTTTAATTTTATCATGGAACGTAGATTTTGGGATATTATAATAAGGAAGCCTCTCTTTATGTTTTATTTTTAATGTCCCTAATCGCATTTGTTAAATTTTCTTCAGAGTAATTTAGAAAATTAAGCCCGATTTTTCTTTTATAGTTACAAACCATTATGTCTACCTTCGCCACGCTAAAAGTCAATTTTGTAATAAATATTAAATAAATAAAAAACTGATTATCAAATTTTCTTAAAATTTCCTACAAGCTATTATAAATATATGCCAATAAAAACAGACGTATAAACTTTTTCTTACCTTAATTCAGTTTAAACACACAAATGTTATACACAATTGATCGAAATTACAAAAAATCTTTTTAACTTTGTCGGGTTAAAATATTAAAAACGCAATTTAATCGCAGAGACGTTTATACGGGGCTAACTCACAAGTGCATCTAACGTGTTTCAACAAATTTTATCCTGATTGTGTAATATTTGCGCTAGAAAGGGACTACTACTGTCTGGCTCCCCCCAGATGACGGTAATTTTTAGGACAAAGAACAATTGCCAGTTAATGTTGATAGAGCCTCTCTTCCTTTCATAATAACATAAATGTTTCAGTTTGATTGTTACGGATAAAACTGAAAAATATTAATTAGCCATGAAATTTGAAGTATTTTCAAACCTACGAGAAAGAGTAAAGAACATCCCGTAAAGATCAACCGGAAAAGTGCCGTAGCTGACCATGTGTCAAATAATTTAAATCATAACATTCAATTTGATAATATGGGCATTCTGCCAGGCAAACTAATTATTACGGTTGTCCACAGTCTGAAGGTATGGAATATATAAACAATGATCATAATGGCAGCCAATAAGTAGATGTTTGATATATAATAAACTTAAAAAGTTATACCTATTCAAATAAAGTTCTGTGACCTCCGGGAATTTTCATTCGAGTGTGTGTTGCAAACTGGCATATCACACTTTACAAGATTTTGATAACCCCTCATTTTAGCCATTTTTTAAACTACACACACAAATTACATAAATTGTAACTTGCATTCATTTCTTGAAAATAAGAGAACTACGATACAACAAATCTTACGTAATATGATTGAAGTATATTAAAAAAAGACTGTATTATTTTGAAGTGTTTTGTTTACTATGATTATTAGTATTATAGTCCAAATTTTACATGTATTTCTTATAAACTAGTCATGGCCTACTCTTAGAAATTAGTAAATATTGAATTATAGCATTGTTTTTCAAAATAAATATAAACAATCATATTTTTGAAAGGCCCAAAATATGCTTAATAAATATAAAGAATATTCCACACTGTGTCTTATTTAAGAAATTTTAAGTTTCGTTAATATTTCAAAAATTAAGCTATCCACATCATTGAACTGTATGTAAAAAAATCTACCAAGATCAGTTTTTACCTCTTTGATAAGTTAATACAAACTGGACGTTCAAGATGTGTCTAAAAAGTGAAAATTTTCAAAATCACCCTGTAAATTAAAAACCAAAAGAGCCATGACAAATGACACCTAAGTGTGTCGAAAATTGAACACCATGTGTGCATACATATAATTAAAAAAAAAATAATTAGTTTATAACAAATAATTTGTTATCAATACTCATGAAATACTAAATATAATCTATAACTATCACCTCGTTTCATATTATAAACAAATTAAGTAACAAAATATAGAAAAATCTAAGCATGTGGCATAATTAACAAAACATGCAAGTCTACAATTATGAGAGTCATATAGTGACCTGACGCCCCTTTTAGCCAGGCAAAACCTCCTTTTTGATTATAAAATGTTTGTCCCCCACAACATGTACTGTTTCTAATCCTCAAAAACACATCGTTTCAGGTCTAGGCCGGCAGAACGTGACCTTTTGCTGACCGCTGGGATGGTCACTTTAAAGTAGTTTGATATGTTGAGGTTCAGCAATGTCAACCTAATTTAGAATATGATGCGGCCAGCAAAAAGATTTTAAATGAGCAAATAACGTTAGCACCAAAAATTGTATGTACTACTGGTCGAGAAACTACTTTTGCCAATATTCACATTTGCAGGCCTCAGCTGACACCTGGCCCGTAATTATGCAGTTTATCATGCCAATGCAACTTAATATTACAGGCGCCAAAGTTTACACTTTTGTGACTGTAATAGTGTATTATTTATTAGCACCTAAAACTTCATCTGCAAGAATTGGTGAACGAACGCTGATTGTCGGTTGAACACTGCAGATGTCGCAAAAGGTAGCTTTAGCTGCACATGAAATATATATTTTTTTCTAAACGTCCTAGATAAAATAATTATAATCAAAATTAGTTTGTTGAATTAATATCCAAAATTAAAATTAAGCTCGCCTAGACCGTTACAATTCTGATTCAATCTACCTAACTCTTCATTTTCCATAACCATTATAGAAAAATTATTTTTGTACCTCTGTCCGGTTATGCTAACTTTCCAATCCTCAAAATCGTCCAGAAAATCATTGTTTATGCTGGCTTAACTTTTAAATTTTCAGTTTGGCACCACTGACCTTACATACATGAAAATTTGATGACAGCTTCCACATATTTTAGAGTCTATTAACATGTCGGCGTCGACTGCAGTCAAGATAACTTAAAATATGATGGCGTCATCACAAAAAAATTTTTTGTAATATTTTTAATGAATTAATAACGCTGACGCCTTATCCATAATTCTGTTTATACTCACATACCTATGGTTTTTGGTCGCATTTTACAAGCAATATTGTGTAATATATGTATAGGGTTTAGTTCCAATTTCAAACTTTGTCCTCTGCAAAGTATGTGCACCCTAGAGAGACATGCTGCAATAAATTTAATAAAATAAATTTCCCTACAATCATGTATGAAAGTGATTCATATCGCACAGTTAACCGTACGGAAAATAATATTTATGCACACAAGTGCATTTTACTTTTGCATTGCTTTTTCTATGTTATCGTACCAACTGCCGGTTGTCATCGGCCTGACAGGGAGTTCGGTTACAATCAAAGTCACCAGGCTAACTGCTGTTCACATAAAATATATTTTGTAATTGTTTAATTTATGATCAATAAAACATCAAGAAGATTGTCTTTTTTCATGGTCGTAGGAAAAATAGTGTACATTAAGCACGCACAAGTGTCTATCCTGCACTGGCGCCCTTGAGTGAAAAGTCCAGCTTGTGCAATATCAACCACTTTGTAGCTCGTTATGTATATATATTATTAATTTGAATTAAGGAAAACATGATGAGTAAATCTATTAACTAATGTTTTCATTCAATGATGATACTAGTCATTAATCTGATCTGCATAACAATTATGTATTTCACAATGCTCAAAGATTACACTTATGAACTACAATTAATAATGAAACTTTAGTTTCATATGTTTTCAATATCTCGATTGCAGAATCCAAGCTAAAAAACTTTCAATATTAATTATAACTATGAATTTTTCGAAAATTTAAAATGACCTTGTTTTGAAATTATACATTTTTCAGTAATCAGTAGCAACTGTTCTTAACAGCCTTAAATAATTTATATGTAATTTATAATAATAAATAACTTTTGTTCACTGGCATTAGTAAGAAGCAACAAAGCAATGCATTGTTTTATTAATGTAAGAGTGAAAATAGTTTTAAATCAACACTTTTTACAATACATAAGCATAAGCATTGGTAAATACTAGCAAATTTTGTTTAACATTGATTGCTTATTAGATTATATGGTTGTGCTGGTGCCCATTATGAATCTGGAACTTTACGAAAATTTATTGGAGGTAGAACAGAAACAATTAGGTCATGTTCTGTAGAGTCCCTACAGTTTGCTAAGGCAATGTTAGATGAATGTAAAGAAGATAAAGATAAGTTAGCAGCTCTGACTTGTGCAATTGAGGCACATAAAAAATACACCATACAGGTAGTAAACTTGAAAATTACTCCATGGTATTAAATTAATTTGTATTACATTGTATTATAGGCTATGGATGGTTGCGGTGTGGACCGTCATTTATTAGGTATAAAAATGGCAGCTAAAGAAATGGAATGTAAGGAACCAGAGATCTTCTGTGATGTTGGTTTTCAACGAAGTACAGATTTTCGTATGTCCACCAGCCAAGTGGCAACAAAATGTGATGCGGTTATGGGTTATGGTCCCACTTCACCAGAAGGTTATGGAATCTGCTATAATCCACGTGACCATGATATAAATTTTGCAATTTCCTGCTTTGTTGATGGTTGTACAACTACTGTAGAAAGATATAAATTCTGCTTTGTAGAAGCCTTATGTGAAATGCAAGAACTATTAGTAAGAATGGATAAGTCAAAAAGCTCAGACAAAGAAAAATCAAAAATGTAAAAAAAAAGTGTTTATTTAGTAGCTTCATAATTTTGATACACACTTTACAATTTTAATATTTTATAATAAAAATATATTTACAATCTAAGCACGTTTACTGTCTGATAAAACTCTTACAATACATCCAACTCCACCTACATTATATGCTTTTTCATGCCATAATAATAAATGTCCACTGCTTCCTTCTGAAGGTATTTCAAATCCACGATAAACATACTTCATTAAGACATCTATTAACTCAGGACCAAGTGTCTGAACAATCTCATCAATTTGTGAGCCTTTTATTGACAATAATACTCGTAATGTTATACTTAATGCCTGATCCTGTTTTAAGAGTTAGAAAAGATCTTAAATAAAATCAGGTCTTACCTTTATTTGCTGGTTTTTGGATCCTAATGGTGCATTGCTTAATACTGTCCGTAAAGCTTCAGAGTTCTTTCCTGTATGAAGAGTTAAGAAATTATATACAGTGGAAATTTTGTTATTTTTATTATAATACATGCAATGCAAGAGTAAAAAAATAAGATAGAATAGAATATACAAACTACAGCTTACTCATTACCAGCTATTTATCTTGGCATACACTGGAAAGTTAGTGCATCGCCTGCCACACATGTGGCCCCACATGGCTTGGCAGTCACAGCTTCAGTAGCAGAGGAGAAGCGTGTTTAGCTAGACATACGTGTGATCTATCCATAATGTGACTTGTGAGGAACTGAATGACAGTTATATTTTGCCTTTATAAGGCTTATAGGCACACAGATTTAGAGCAATTTGGCAGTCTCTATATGCCTCATATTGATTTTGTTTCATTTATCACAGCTCTAGAAATTTTGTTCCAAAAAAATTTCTAACAACTCTGCATACAAAACGACTTATGCAAAAAACTTGTTTACATTTTTAATGACATTAATTTGCTTCACCCTTGTTCTCAATTTCCACTTTCGTCTTTGTAGAATCTTTACGCAAGAATAAGAATTTATTATACATTAAAGTACGCAGACTTTTAAAGGACCTGACAATAAACGAAATTTAATAATATGGAAAAGAGGATAATTCAATATTAATTTGTTATATCTATTTTGAAATAAAGGTTTACTTTGCATTAGATATAATTATACCTTTGATCACTCTGTTTCCATTCACAAACAATACGTTTAAATTACAATGAATGCGACAATCACCGTGTTGCGCTCAATTATTTCTATGCACGTGATTATGAACGTTATGTCTCTTGACTTCTAAAATACAAAGATACCGCCGAGAGATGAGTACTTGGTATTGAGTAAGCTGTGATACAAACCATGCCTCATTAAGCTGCCTGTAACAAATTATAAAGTGTCCTGCCTCTTATGTACAGATTATTGACTATCATAAAATTCATACTGTACTATAGTGATTTTATGTCTTTAGCTACAACTCCTTAAGAACTTCTTCCTATGCCAAATATATAATAAAAATGAAATTAAAATGTGTAAAAAGGATATTGATTAAGTAAGGTTATAATCTCATTTTCATTGGGACCAGTAGGTCCACTTTGATCGCCTTCATCTTCTTTAAAATTATCTTCGTTATATTGATCTACATCAATTTTTCGAAACGCCGAACTAAATGTATTTTTTGCCATTTTTTTTAAATAATACAGGACACACACACCCTCAATAATGTTTAAAATTGAGTAATACAAGATTTTTTTTACAATGTTGCCATATTCCAATCAGAGACGGACTAGCGAAAAACGCTTTGGTTAAGGTTTTTTGATATTTGCTATTACATTAGTTTTTTTTATATCGGAGACCATATTACACTTTATACAAACTTGGTGAATTTGATGTTGGTGTTTTTGTAATGGTTAACGTTAATATTAGCCTAAAATCATTGTAAAATATATTTTAACGGAGATTGAGTCGACATTAAACATCATTTTGCTAAAAGCAGGCATCTGGTCAGCGACAACTCAACTGGTATTGCAAATCTGTTCTAAATTTACACTTATTCTGCATATCTTTCTACCAAAAACAAAATATATACTTTGAAAGTCAGATGGCGTACATTCATTTTTAAGTAGATTGAACAGGCTTTCGTATCCATAGCTACATTAGTATGACAAATCTAAAGTCAAAATTACTTATTTCTTGTGCTTTAATTTAATTAATTATTACTTTAGATGTTTGTGTTAAATAAATAATTTTATTTTTCTTAAACTTTATAGAATTTGTAATTGCAATGTTATTGAATTATACAAACAATATAATTCCATAAATACTGAAACAATATATCAACCTTATTAAAGGATTAGTTCTGAGATTTCTGTAGATTTATTTTTTATTCGCAGATATAGCATAGTAGCCAAGAAACACGCTTTACAGTATCAAATAAATGCCAAAAATCACTTCCAAGAGTTGTGCTAGATTTTATTGAATAGGACTTTACATTTCAGTAAGGCAAAGCGTAGGTAGCGCCACATTTGATCTGAAGTTTAGGCACAATTCTTCTTCTTCCACTTTTATTTAGGCTGTGTTGATTATAATATATTCATTGATCTTATTGGGTATAATTTTTGTGATTAATTATAACACCGAGTTTAGGAGTATTATACGTCTATAGTTGTTTGGGTCATGTTTATTACCTTTTTTGTGGAGAGGAATCGTAGTACTGGTCTTCATTTCTTTAGTTATTCTTTGTTTTTTTAATATAATTTTTGTAAGCGTTAGTATTTCTGCCGTTAGAGTTTCGCGTCCGTATTTCAATAGCTCATTTGCCATTCTATTCATCCCAGGTGCCTTCCTTCCTCGTAGTCCTCTTATTTCTCTTATAATTTCGTCGTTTTCCACTGTTATTTGATTTCCTTCATTTTCTCTTGGGACTAGTGGGGTTTCATTATTGGAGTTGAATAGTTTAGTGAAGTGTTGGGTCCACTGTTTTCCTGTGATCCTATTTGTTATGTGATTCTCGTGAATTTCAGCCTTTCTATGCCTTATCATCTTCCATATTTTCTATTGTGCTCCTATTAGATCGTATTCCATTTCGATTGTAAATACTTCCCATATTCTTCTTTTATTATGCGTATTCTGTCGTTTGCTCTATTTTGCGTTTGTTTGTAAGTTGTATGATCTTCCATTGACTTTGTTTTTTATATTATAGGCCTCCTTCTTTTCTTTGCTTAATTGTGTAATTTCTTCCTTAAACTATGGTGTCTTCCCATTCTCTTGATTCACCTTGACCTTTCTCGTTCCGCATGTTTCTAATGCCGCTTCCATTATAATAGTTTTTAATTTTTTCTAGGCTTTTTCATCGTTGTCATTTTTCTTTTCTTCTATTATTTTGTCGTAGCCTTTGTCTATATAGTTCTCTGGTGCTTTCATTTCTCAAACTTTCGATGTTCATTTTCTCTGTCCTCGTTTGGGTTTTTGGGCTGCTGTCTACAAAGTGTGTGAATCGTACTTTACATAGAACTAGGATGTGTTATTGTTGCCTACATTGGCAGAGTTTAGTGTCCTTACGTCTAGGATGTCTCATGGATGTATAGATCTGTTTGTGATGATATAGTTTAGGGTTGATGTTTGCCCTCGCGTGTTTTGCCATGTTATTTTGTATCTCTCATGATGTTCGAAGAAAGTAAGTCTAGTAAGTCGCCATTTCTTCATTGAAGCGTTGTTTTACTCCTATAATGTGGTTGCCTACTCGATCGTGTAGGTCGCCCATTATTATTATGTAATCGTATTGTGGTATATTGTCTATTTCGCTTTGTAGCATTCCGTTGAATTCCTACCTTATATTTCTGGTTTTTGATATATCAGGAGCGTATACGCTGATGATGCTTATTTTACTTTTGTCAAGATTTAATCTCACCTTTATTAATATTTCGTTTGTATACTCTATGTCTTCGATATGATGTTGCAGTCCTTTGTGTATTAGTATTCCTACCCCTTCTTTGGCCCGATTCCCCTTATTTTTTACATTATATGCCAATATATAGTCTCCATATTGGCGGGTTCCTTTTCTTTTCCATCAGTGCACATATGTCGATGCCCAATATTTCTTGTATTACTTCCTGGTCTCGGTTGTTCCAGGACATGATGTTCCATGTGGCCATTATGAGTATCTTTGTTTTCTTAAATCGTTTAGTTCTAGTCCAATGCTTGGTCATTTTCCGCTTTGCCTGTCCATTTCCGAGGTTATCGTTAGTACGTTGAGCTTTCCTTTGTTCCATCTCCAGGTAGGGAGCTAACCTGGTTTGAAGATGGCCCCCTCCTTTATCCCAGCTTGGGACCGGCAAGGGGAGTTAATTGGCTACTCAATCCACCCATCACATCAACCCCCCCCCCCTCAGGTAGAGTTGAAACTTTACAATAAGACAATAAATCAAATTTGAATTTTATAATTAGTTTTAGAATAATGAAATTATGTCGCTTGATCTAATGTAGTTTTTTATTATTACTTTTTGACGTTTTTAAAAGCCGTTGAAAATTTTATTTTCCAGTTACCTATATACGTCAGACTCATACCTTTTATTATTATACTGAGAGTCCAGTCCAGTTAGGTTTGAACCTCGGAACCCAGCAATACTGAATGGATTTCAATGATTTTTTTGTTGAATTTCTAATGCCATAAACTAAGAAGTTTACCCATTGAAACTTTCCGCCAATAATTTTGTTGAAGGTTACTCCAATAAAAATGGCATTACTTCTAGTATTGTGTACAAGGGAGTGCCTTGCGGGACGCAGTATAGCGATTCCAATGGTAATTTTTGTATGTTCCATTATTAGCTCCCCTAATTATTTTAGTTTAGTTTAAATACGTTTTTTGTAGAAAAAAAATACTGCATCTGTACATACTATTAATTATAAATTTCCGTCTTCCTATAAACCGTAAAAATCGACAAAATAAAAAATTACATTTTATTAAAAATAGGTGATGCTTTGGAATCATATAAACAAACAACGTGCGCATCTCTATTGTTTGTCTTTGTTGCTTGACGTCGACTGATTTATTGCATGTAATTCTGTTTCGGCTAAAATATAGAGTGTTCTAAAAGTCCATCAGGAAACTCCGGGAGGAGAATCTACGAGCTAAAATAATAGCAGTTTGTTAGGAAATTTTTTTTCGGATTGTCATTTGTTTGCAAGTTACGGCTTGTCAAAGACCGATTTTTTTAAATTTTCTTTTTAAGTAACTTATGCAGTTCAAGGTAGATTAGTCTCTCATTTGACATACTTACTAATTAGATCAAGTTCTATTGGAGCAATAATAAAAAAGTTCCATTATGCGCCGTTAGAGGACACTTTACCTAAAACTCAAAATTTGTTTTGTTGATAACTTTTTTCTCTTGCCAAACATCGCAAAAATATGCACATTATTATAAAGAGAAATAATATTAGAAAAAATTATGTGCTCTTTATTCAAGCCGATAAATGCAACCGTTTAGTCAGAAAAGTAACTTATAATCCTTATGTGTGTAGTATTTTCTCTTGTATTGGTGTTCATGTATTTGTATTTAGTTTTTTTTTTCAGTTTGTCCTGTAATTGGTACTTGTTTCTGTGGGACAAATAAAATGTATTATTATTATTATTATAAAATAGGAGGGACTTTGTTCGTGTAATTCCACTATCTAACGCTATCTCTTTGTAAAACCAGAATCGTTAATAAATAAAATAAAAAAATTGGTCTTTGACAAGCCGTAACTTGCAAACAAATGACAATCCTAAAAAAAATTCCTTACAAACTGCTATTATTTTAACTCGTAGAATCTCCTCCCGGAGTTTCCTGATGGACTTTTACAACACCCTGTATATCCGACGCAAGTAAAAGAAATTGTAAGTTGGTTAAGCTAGTAATGGGTTTTAAGAGAATAAAATGCTGCGTCGGCAGATATTATTGTTATAATTTTCCGGAACCAGAATAATTAAAGAAATTGAATTGAAGGAGAGTTTAATATGAATAACACGATAACAAAACATATATACAAACACAATGTAAATTCAGAAAAATTAACAAATTACAACAAATGTTCAAACAAAGCACCATTTACTGTCAACTCAATCTGTCGTATAATTGCCGTCTAGCGTTGGCTAACAGAAATTGCGATATTTTGTCACACTCGTTTTTATATCTTCTAATTTCTACTTTTTCTTGCGTCGTATACGTTTTAGCCGGGAAGAATCGCTAGATAATACTCCATGTGCCCTCCTCATCCCGCCTTTTATTCGATGACGACCTCGCTAGATACCTGCAAACAAATTGGATTAACCCCACGCAGTACGCTACACCCAGCTAAACAACACTCACACTTAAACCAATTAGCACAAATATTCAAATAAATCTAATCTTCTTTTCCTTTTTTTTTAAACCAAAAATAATCACACCTCCTGATTGTAAACAATACAATTACACAAAAGAACTTTACACCAACAAGAAAAGAATGACCAGGGTGGGGTCAATTTTTGAAAATATACGTTAAGTTGAGTATACGAAGATTTGCGCACGAAATAAAACGAATGCGTTTGTCCGTACCAATTTTTGGTTAGTGTGCGCACAATAAGAAACCGCCTTCGCAAGTATGCGTATCGACGACTAGACAACGTCGCAAAAAGACGGACATTGGACCTACCCGAGCGAACTTAACCTTACTCATTTTAAAACTGTCATGTATATACACAGAGAAATTAGACGTGTATATTACTGCATTGCGTTCTCTGTGATCGTACTGTTAACGGTTGTCATAAAATATGGCAGAAAATATTAAAAGAGACGCTCTGCGAATGCGTCTGATACACAGAAGTTATTGTTATTAGAGTATATAAGCAAAAATCCCCAAATGATTAGTGGAAAACAAACCCAAGACTATACATTGAAGGACTCCGTAAAAGATTGGGAAAATCTAACAAATATAGTAAATAGTACTCCAGGAGGTATCAAGGACTGGAAGGGATGGCGTAAAGTAAGTATTTTTTTTTTCTCAAATTTTAAATTACAAGACAAATTGTGCCTTTGAATCATGAAATATTGACCAGCGTGGAGGAAGAAGTTCTAAATATTATTAAAAAGGTGTCAATCGAGGGGCATGATGTCCAGGAGCCTACTGTAAATTTTGTAGTAAATTAAAAATTATTATTAAATTTATTAAATACATAAATAAAAAGTTTACCTCGAGTAGGATTCGAACCTACGACCTGTACTTTGTTAGAGTACTCTAGCAAAGTACAGGTCGAAGGTTCGAATCCTACTCGAGGTAAACTTTTTATTTATGTATTTAATAAAATTAATAATAATTTTTAATTACATATTTACCTTTGAACTTATTCGTTCATAACAAAAACTAATAATAATTTGTGGTAAATTGTTCTGCAGTTGATGAAAATTTAGACTTAAATAATAAACCTCAAGAAGAACTATGGTTATTATGAGTTTTCTAGTCTCACTGTTATATTATGCTAATTTCTTCTAGATAGCGGTAAAGTTGCAATAGTATGATAAAAAAAATTTTTTAAGGCACGGAAATTACGTTTTTGAACGTTTTACCTCGGAACTACTTTTCAGTGAATTTGTTTTTCCCGCTAAGACTTTTCATTGTGATGTTTAGTTAGGTTACGTTATATTAGGTAAAGTTAGTTCTGCGGTAAAATTAGCCTTTTTTCCGCGACCTTAAGGTACTTTTTTAGATGTTTTTTTGGAGTTTTATGGAGTATCAGAACAAAAAAAAAAGGTAAGTCTAGAAAGTTCAGTTTTACCAGAACTACATTTATTAAGTGAGACAGATTTTGCTGATAATTTACTAATGACTCCTACGCAAGCTCCTAACGTTACAAGAGAAAGCACAGAACTACAGGATCATGGAACCTCATCAAAAAGAAGTTGCCAAAAAAATTGGATAATTTAATAAATTCAGCTGTGACAGCAACATCATTTGAAATTTTGTTGTACAATATATTATTATGAATATAACATAAACAAATTTTTTTTAAATCTAGTTCAGTTTATATTGTTGAAAGTGGTAAGAGGTACAAAGTAGATTAAATTATTAACAGGTTTTAGTTATGGTTTCGGTATTACTTAGCTGTTACTAAATTAAGAAAATCTTAGTTATCCATCCAACCAAGAAGCAAATTTACATATCATTGCAATGATATTATAATATTAATAAAACGCAACTGTTCGTTACTTTAACCAATTTTGTATCTCTTGCTGATTCAAGAAAACCCAATGGAGTCTGAGTTGAACAGTGGCCCACCATGTATATGAAAAAAAAAGTTTCTTTTGATTCTTTATTGCATTTGTTTAGTTTCATCGGGCTCTTTGTAACAACTGAACAAGCATCATTCTTGCACTCCTGCCATCTGCTAATTGGGGATTAACTCTTCTAACTACATTTTCTCCTTCATCTTTAATATGCTCATCTAGTACTCCTAAAACCACTTGACCTTCATTATCTGGTTCGGGAACATTATACCGAATAGAGGTATTATGCAGCACAACACAGGCGTTTATAATTCTACATTCAGCATCAGGTGCATAATGAAGCACCCTGTGTTTTAGCAAACAACGAAACCTCGCTTTTAACACCCCCATCGTAACATTCTATTTTTGTCCTCGTATTTTTATGGACAGTGTTATAATGGTGTTGTGGAGTATTTGGTTCAACTGCATTGAAAGGAGTCAATAGCCACGTTCTTAGAGGGTATCCTGAGTCGCCTATAACACAGAAACACACATGTGTTTCAAACAAATGCCTACAATATTTTTTTACAAACTACCTAAGAGAAAGTAGTCCTTATTTCCGGTTGAATGTATTTGCCTTAACGCAGTTTGCAGATTTGATCTGCTCCAAATATAAGCGTCATTACTGCTTCCCGGATATTTTGTATTTACATTAAGAATTGTTAAGTCTGCATCACACACCTATAAAAATAACTCTTAAGTATAAAAAAATCAACCTGTGAAGAACTGTTTTTACTAGCTGAACATTAATTGAGTGATAATTCTTGCGGTTAACATAAATGTGTTCTGGAAATTCAGGATTGTTACTACCTGGAGGAACGATAGCAACATGTATACAGTCTATACAACCAATAACACCAGGAAAGCTATGTTTGTCATAAAATCTATAATAATAGTAATATATAGTAGAGTAAAAAAAATGAAGAATACAGGAGAAAAGGGACTCTCCTGATAAACATGTTTAGTGTGACTTGGCGCCCTTTTATTCTATATCCTTAAAATATTTTATTAAAGAATTTAACTTTGTCTAACTTTATTTAGTTCCAGACAGTTTTGTGGGAATTTGACCCATTCATTAAACATTTCTGGATGTAATAGTGCACTGGTGACTTCTTTTATACAGTTGCTAACTGTTGACTGTGATACATCCAGATATTTATTGCTTCCAACATCAGGTTGATAGCTTTCTGTTCCAAAAAACTTCAGGGCAACTAGAATCTAGAAAGTTATACAAAAATATAATAAAATATTGTTTTGATTGTATTGCCTTACTTCTGTCATAACATTCAAATCTGTTAGGCGTAATGCAGGATGAATGTGAGGTCCCGAACGTTCAACCAAAATTAACACGATATCTTTTGTTAATCTAAACAAATTTAAAAATTGTCTATCGTTGAGTTCTATGAATGGATCTCGCGGATTATGCCGGTTATTAGGACGAATTTGTAGTTCTGCATTTTCTAAATTGCGAATTGCAAGAACGTTCATTAAATCTTCCATTTAGAACAACACTGTTAAAGAACTTCAAGGATCTCAATATGACGTCGTCACTATTCATAACCTCAAATCTTGAAAAATGCGTATGCGGAATTGACATTAGTCCCAGTCTCGCCCCGCTCGCATCAAAACGTACGAAAATGTGCGCATGCGAAAAGTTGCGAACGGCCGAAAATTACAATTCACATACTTCGCAAATTTACTAATACTTTGTAAAGTTGCGAACAGTCAAAAATTGACAGGGCTGTAGAGGAGAAGGACTCCTGACAACATCTAGATAAACTAAAATAAGTAAGTAACTAACCATAAGCATGAGCATACTATCAAAAAAAAAGAGGACTACCCGATACCTCTTCTAGCTATATTCGTTTTCGCTCTTGACAATTATTTAAAGCAAAGGGGCACAAAACAGCCTTGAAAAGTAGGTATTGTACGTACAGGTATAGTGGAGATCATGGGTGGCAAGTGTTTCTCCAATTCGAAAACAGTTTAATATCGTGCTTGTGTCCACGCGGAATGTTATTTTGAATATTTTTGGCAGTATTTTTTAAATTTTCGATTACAATCTCCAACGGAAAAACTGGGATGTCAGAGCACTAATAATGTAGGTTGTGTTGTTGAAATTATAAGAGGATTGAGAGCCTTTAAGCAAGCTTCCAACGAGAGAAACGATGGATTATTACAATACTTAGATACCGGCGATAGTGTATATGCTCATAGATCACGTCGGCAGAAGTAATAAAAAATAGTAGCTAAGGTCCTTGAACAAGAAAAAAAATTCATCCACTATTACGACGATTCAGCAATGAAGCAAATATATCAATACACAGAAGACAATGAAAGCTGCCTTTCTATGCAGGAGTTGAAAAGTATCGTAACATCAAAGTGCATTTCAGATGAAAAAACTATTAAAACACGATTAATATCGAAATGCAAAGTTGACACTGTTATCTTAAGTAAATTTCGTGCAAATATGATAATTTGTTTAAGAAAAAACACCATGAAATTCTTTCAAATGCATGGTATGAGCAGAATACAATGAGACAGGTGAAGAATATCGAATTTTAAAGGCAGCTGGTGAAATTATTAGACGACATATTCGAATAGTAGGTAGTTGCACGCAATAATCAGCAAGTGATAAAATGTACGAAAATATGAGTTCAACTTTTCCGCCATCACTTTTACTCATTCTTTCAGAAATTTTTGTCTGATAAAAAAGTGAATCTGAGAATGCAATTAGCTGAATAGCTCATGCAGTAATGTCTACAGTGCGTCCTTGATTATTTATATCTCCTCTTCAAATAGCCCTCTTCATCGAAAATTTGGTTCAAAATTAATTTTAAAAAGTTTCACTTTTTACAAATTTCTTATAAACAAACTCGAAAACTAACCATCATTACTTTCGTAAAAGAAATATTAAAAATTCTGATAATTGTATTTTCGTTGAGATTTTCAGAAATTTTTGTTTTTTTTGCAAAAATTTGCAAATGTTCAAAATTGTGTCAATTTTTAATGGGTACACTTTCTAGTTTATGGTATTAGAAATTTAATAAAACAAAAATCATTACAGATTACAGATTCCGTCATTTTTCATTTATGATGCCTAATTGCACAGTACTATGAGAATAATATCTAGTGGATATCGTAACGAATCTTTTACGTTTTTCGTTCATTTAGTTGTAAAATATAAGAAAAAAGGGGCTTTGGTTATTAATGATTTATAAGTTGTGGTAGGCAACTTAATTTGCATTTTGGTGTAACTTAAGTTGCATATTTTATTAAAGGTTTACACTTCCATATCTTTGAACTAATTTCCTTGCACATATTTCTTGCGCATCGCGACATCACCTGATAGAATGAGCGTCTTTTTTAGGATTGCTGATGTACATTTATTTCATGGCTTCCACCTAAATTTTGTGAAAAGTGCCATTGATTTAATGACACTTTTACACTTTTTCTACTTTTACACTTTTCCTACTTTTGATACTTTGATATTTTTACTACTTTTACCACTTTTGGCATTTTTGATTCTTATGATTACATTTTTGCATTTAATTCAGATCTAAATTTAGATCGCATTTTTTATTTGAACTTTCAAGAGAATGCAATAAATACTGGATTGTTCAAATTTCAATGAAGATACATTTCTAAGAAGTAATTTCAACTTTGGTATACTTTACAACGCAAAACATTGAAAATACGATATATTGCGCAACATTGATACGATGATTACATCATCTTTGGTTAACATTACCGCATTCCTTTTTGATACCAGAGGTTATCAAAAAGTTGTACATAAATTTTTAAACAGATATTTATACTCTAATGATTTCTTAGGATAAGGCTATTAACATTAGTTTTAAGATATATTTGATATAATTCCAAATTTAATAAACATAATTTGTATATTTTTTATTTTGACATTTTGGTAAATTTTTTATTGTATCCTCGGTTTAGTTATTCCGAGCATAATCAAAAAAATAACTTGGCGTCTGAGATAATTTTTATTATTGTTGCATTGAAGTTACTATATTGATGTTAAGTGGAAATAACTAGGCAGAAATTTGTGGTAATTAAGCAAATTCAAAAAGCATGAACCTGACCTATTTAATCTACCTACTGAGCAAACGGCATTATTTTTTAATGAATGGTATGTGTCTCTAATTATTTTAACGATTTGTACAGAGAACGCTTTAAAACATTGATTTACACCATTTTTAAAATTTTACACATATTATTATTATACCTGGCACAACCATATGTCATTATAATATTGACAGAAATTTTTGTGTTGATAAAGATATTTAAGGTATTTTTATAGCTCTATTTCTGTGTTTGAATTAAATGTATGGGTCAAAAAATAATCTAGTCAAATATATCTCGAGAGAGAACAAATTTGAAAGTAATAAAACAGATTTCTTCTCATGCCATTTTTCTCACTATTTTGTTATATTACTGGTCATTATTTCGCTCTTAGTATAATTGATTGATCTCAATTTGAACTTCAGAGCAGTTCGAACCTCGTATCGAACGTAAGCCCCTTCTCTTGTAATTTTTATTACAAATCTCTTAATTTCAAAAAAATAACTTAGCGTTTTACGCTCTGCGTTCCGGCATCGTGATCTTCACCGCTTCGGAGTTAGATCTGGCACTGCTTGCATACAGATAATACGAAGAAGCGGTCATCAGTAGAGGAGCCACAGCCTAGCAGCAAGCAGGAGCCGCCGGAATATAGCAGGAGCGAAAAACGAAAATAAAAGAAGCATCCGGGACACCGCCACCGCCAGCTACAGGCGACGTCGGGTAAAACAATAGGTACCGCTTAATAAAAAATATTTTTTAATTAATTTTAATTATTGTTTTATTTTAACACTTGTTTTCCTCCTTTTTCTATGTGGGTCTCTGATTTCCAAGTTTTTAATCCTCGGGGTGTGAGGCTGCACCTCAGCGGAGACCCGGCCTTTCTCTAAAACAATTCCTTTTCTTTCTTTTTATTTTTAAAACCTTATTAACAACAACCGCGATGGTTAAGCACGGTCGCCCCCGTGTTACCGTAACGGTTGTATCCCCAATCTCCGACGCTGCCCGTCCATCTACACCTACACACACAAACCCCACATACGCACACACCCTCGCCTCGCCCCCACCATCCTCACGCACAAGCTCCCATTCCAACACATCTTCTATTTCCACCTCATCCACACATTCCTACATCTCTACACGTTCCACCGCCTCCACAAAACCTTCAAAACCTACGTACAAACCACCTAAACCTACATACAAACCTTCCCTGATACCTACACCCGCCCAGCAACCGTGATTCCCACACCCGCTATCCTCAATCCTAATCCTACCCGCTCTCAATCCTCTAGATATTGCATTCGCAATATATCTAAATCGATAACCACCCATAAAACCCTGTTTAACTTCTTGAAATTCCTTAACCTTTCCTGGTTGAACTTAACGTTCCACCACAACCACCTCTGTCTCCTAGAGACCTCCTCTCCCTTGTCGGATGTACACAGCTTAGGCTGCGACACCACTTCTGCGATCCCACAGTCACCCTTATCCAATTCTCCGGTCCCCGTTCCTTCAACTCCACTCCTAGAGCGCCCTCCTTTTCCTGCGTGATTCGTCACGTAGATAAGGACATGCTAGAACCCGAGATCCTCGGTGCGATCCGATCTTCCACACGTGAGGAAGACGGTTCGCATCACCGCTAAGGCGACGAACATCCCTTATCCGGATGATCACCACTTCCCAAACCACCCTTAAGTACCTCCTCGCACGCGGTGTCGTCATATTCGGGCGACACTACAGTTACGAACCCTCCCTTATCCCTCAACCTCTCCCCAAGTATTGTTACACCTGAACGCAGGTGGGGCATATCGATGAGGAGTGTCCAACCCGCGCAATCCGTTGTCCCAACTGTGGCGAAAGTCACTGATCCTCCTCCTGTAAATACTCGGCTAACCCAAGGTGTAACAAGTGCTACGTTATCCCGAAACCTCTTCTAACGGAGGATCAACATCTGCGTATCAGGTACGCGGATGAAGGTCGCCGTAATCCGCCAACCCAATCCTTAACTACTTCCTAATGGATATCCTAGCAGGGAACGTTAATGCCAGGGGCGTTCGTCGGAAACGCCCCTTACTTAAACATTTTACACACACACACAATATACACATTCTTTCTATCACAGAAAGAAACTCACAAACAGATGCACACTTCAATTCAACACGTATCACCCATTCCTAGACAATAGCCACAACGGAACCGCCCTCTTAATTAAAAATTGCTTCCCATCTACTTCTTTTCAACTTCCTGCCCACCTACAGCATCTCAAATAGGTTGCTGCGACGGTGCACTTTCCCACTCTAATAGTATTTAGTTCATATTACAACCCGCCCGGCCACAACCAACACCCTATCCAACGATCTTTTAATCTACGCCTCTAGCCTCCCTAATGCAGTTATCCTAGGTGATTTCAATGTCCTCCACATCCAATTCGGTGACACCGAAACTAATGGCAACGGTAACAGGCTATCCTCCGCTCTGTTTCAGTTGTCGCTCTTGCGAATCGCCAACATACTTCGAACTCAATAGTAGATCACATCATAGTTTTCGAACCCATAGCTCACTATTTCGATCGTGAGTGCTTCCTAGGTACCACTATCACGTCAGATCACATACCACTACTGGTCAAAACTTCATTTTGTCCAGCTCCCCTACACCTCCTCAATACAGTCATTAAAGATTTTTCAAAACAAACTGGAATGTGTTGTCCGAACACATGTCCAACAACCTTCCTACACTCAATTTTCAAACGACCTAAGATCTCGAGAGAACCATTAGAGACCTAACATCCGTAATTACGGAAGTGGTTGGTATCTCTGTACCATTAAAAACATCGACATTTCCCGAAAACCGCTCCCACAGGACATCGTGAACTGGATCAAAGAGAAAAGACAAATCCATCGTCAATTCTTGTGATCCAGGGATCCGGCTCTCAAGACCGAATACAATCGCCTTAACGTCTTGATCAGGCGAGAAGCAAACAGACACGCCGAAGACTCCTGGACCAAAGGCACCTCCCAGTTAGATTGTAGAAATGGTAAAATCTTCTGGCAACAGTTTGATAGACTGACCAGAAGGCTCACCTAACCGACCTTCAGGGCAACCTAATCTCCTCTGACCAAGGAAAGGCCGATTTCTTTGGTCACCACCTCCAATCCACTTTCCGATCCCCAAATGATCCCCATTCGATAACCGGTTCAAGGCATTCCTTGAGGGTCGCCTTGATGAATTCCGCAACCTTAACCTTCCTGAAACTCAACTCGATAACGAGAATCTCTTTTATGATCCCATCACGCCCGACCAGGTCCACACTTATTTCAAAAAAGGAAAAATTCTACCCCAGGTCATGACGCCCTAAATCGCAAAATCGTCCGTCATTTACCGGACCCAGCCCTCCGATTACTCTCCAACATACACAACCTATGCTTAATCCTATCCCACTTCCGGACGGACTGGAAATCGGCCTCCACCGTCATGATACCCAAACCCTACGCCGACCTAACCTCACCCTCTACCTATAGACCTATCTCCCTCCTGAGATGCCTCGTAAAATGCTTTGAGTAGACTCTAGCCAGGAGACGCAGGGACCACCTCGAATTTAACGACCTCCTTCCCAACAGCCAATTCGGCTTCCGTCCTAACCGAACGTGTCACGA
The DNA here is from genome assembly GCA_036346205.1 of Vesta saturnalis. Lineage (NCBI taxonomy): Eukaryota > Metazoa > Arthropoda > Insecta > Coleoptera > Lampyridae > Vesta > Vesta saturnalis. The sequence goes on along the minus strand of JARFJB010002439.1, from coordinate 35,903 downwards.
TCCCTTGTTGAAGCTCCTTTGGGAGACCAACAGAGCATTCAATCACAAGCAATGCAATCTGACTGGGTTTCTGGACATTAAGCAAGCATTCGACAGGGTCTGGCACGCCGGTCTCCTGCATAAGATTCGTAACCTCAACATTCCCGACCCCTTCTCCAATCGGTCAGTTCGGGTCAAAGTAGGGAAAAACCTTCTCAGATCCTTTCCACCCTATAGCAGGCGTACCGCAAGGTTCTGCCGCAGCCCCGATCCTCTATACTATCTTCGCATCCGACATTCCCGAAGTCACACAACCCGGTGTAGTCGTTGCGCAGTTTGCGGATGACACCACCGTCTGGTCGGTTAATCGGAACAGCGAAACGGCCTCCCTGCTCATATCCAAAACCCTTCGGAACTTCTCCAACTGGGCGAAACGGTCGAGAGTCTCCGTCTATCCCTCCAAAACCCAAACAATCCTCTTCCGACATCCTAATTACATCGAAGATAAGTTCCCAAAGCTTGCCTCCAGAAATATTTCCCTCGCCCTAAACCAAGAAAGGCTCACACTACAAGACGAAGTCACCTACCTAGGAATCCTCTTTACTATAACCCTCAATTGGCTCCTCGATGTAAAAAGAACACTCAATAGGATTAGAAACCGCGCAAACCTACTGGGCGCCCTCCGGAGTAGAATCAGAGGTTGCCACCCTAAAATACTTCAACACACCTACAAAACATGCATCCGCCCTGTTATGGATTTCCGAGCACCCATATCCACCAATATAAGCCCCAATCTCCTTTTCTCTACTGCCTTCTGTGAACGCCGAATTTTTAGACGCATACATAGGTTACCCCTCAGGTACCCTAGTGACCTCACAACACAGCACGCCAACATACCACCAATCACACACAGAATCCAAACACTTCAGAAAAACTTTGCACATAAAATAATTTTCGGCGTCACTATCCCAACCAAAGAAATCCTTACCATTCCCTACAACTACCGTTTTCCCCAATTCCCACGAAGAAAAACCTCCCCGAGGAGATAAAAGAAACCATCGATAACAAACCATATGCCCTACGCATATTCGATGACGACCTAGCATGAAACCGGACAACGAATCGGATAAACCAGACTAAGCACGCTACACCCCACTAAACAACACACACTTAATCCAATTAACGCATTATTAAATATTCAAATAAATATAAACCTTTTTTTTCTTTTTTTACACCAAAAATAACCACATCTCATGTTTGTAAACTAAACAATAACAGAAAACATCGCAACACCAACAAGGATTGACCAGGGCTGAAGACGAGAAGGACTCCTAAACAGTCTACGACTAAGATATATATATATATATATATATATATATATATATATATATATATATATATATATTACCTCTTATAATTTTTACTAAAGGATAAATGCTTTCGACTTAATAATTTATAAAATTGCTTTCCACCACCGGTTTCGTACATTTAATAATGAATTATTAAGCTTCAGACATTTTTAAAGTAAAGTTTTGCAAAAATCAGCTTGTCACATTTTAACGAGCAAAATCATAGGTTGTCTCGGTATATAACTATTGAATAATATTTACATTAGTAAGTACCCACTTGCACGTTGATAAGAGTTCACAAGAACATAAAAGAACATTCACACTCCAAGAGGGAGAACGTGTTGCTTGAGCTTTCCAAGCTCCTTCAGTCACAGTTATTGATTTCCACATACATATACTAAGTATTATTATAAGTTTTTGTTATGAACGAATAAGTATGGTGGAATTAAGGGCGGCCAGGATAGGATCGGTAGGAACGGAGTTAAGGTTCCGAGGCGGATGATACTACCCCAGAATTCGCCTAAATTGCCGCACGTACATGATGTGCATATACGCAGTGATCGTATGTGTATGAGAAATACCCCCTCAAAATACTTCATACAGGGTAGACGGTAACGGGAATCAAATACATTACCCCCGAATGCTAAGCAGATATGTTCCCAAATACCTACTAGCTCCTTCCGAAATAAGATAAATATTTACATAATTATGCGTTTAAAATACGATCACGCCATCTTCTTTTGCCTTATAATACAGCTGACCAATGCAACTTTGTACAACAAATTTTTGGCTGGAGTTCGGCGTCTCTGGTCTGGTATTAATTTTTTTTTAAGGAATAAAATAAAAAAAGAACACTTTATTTTATTGAAAGAGAAATACAATATTAATTCACAATAAGACCAGTGGCTCTGGGTGTATTTTGATGTTTTTAACATTGTTCCTACTCAATTTATACCTTTTTTTGCGAGCACAAGGAAGGATATATTATGGCCAAAGAGGTAAACAAGTGCAGTGTGACCGGAGCCAGATTCTACCGCAGCTAATTTCGGTAAAAAAAGTTTTATTCTAAAAACATTTAATTTAAAACTTTTAATTGTACCTAATTCAAAATGTTTTGATAATTTCTGTATTTATATGTATAAATCCTTGAATAATTGGTAATTATAAAATTAGACTTCGGTTTCAAAAAATACGACTTGTGTAATCTTATTTGTATTGCTTTCTTTTACTTCTGATCGTTAATATTGTAATATTCTAAACTAAAGGTGATATAGTTTTTCTTTGTACAATTCTATTTAATTATGTATAAATTAATATTTCCCTAAATTTAATTAAACTAATTCCGTCTAGTGAAATTTTTTAATTGTCGTTATCAGACTCCTAAAATTGGGTAAATTAATACCGACGCCATTCCATCTTCTCTCTTCTGTTGAAAAGTTTAACTGTAAGAATCACATCTATATAACTTTCTCTATTAATCTTTTTCAAAATATAAAGGGATATTCTATTGTACTGCGCAAATAATGAAGTAATATATCTGCTAACTTCCTAAACGATTTTTTTTGTATCGAACTTCTGCATAAATTTTCTTCCGCTCAGATTTTCCTGGAGTCTAAAATCTACCTTCTAGGACTAATCCGAGGTTGGTTAAGTACCCCACAGTTTATGTTTATACCTTTCTCTACATTTAACGTAGCAATGCAATACCACCAGTAGTGATATAGGGTAGTTTCTGGACCAGTTCATGGTCACTCGCCTATTGCTTTGTATATGGAGAATATGTCGAATTTTCATGTAAATCGTAAGTGTGTGAGTGAGAGAGAGAATGTTTGGAGAGAGAGAGAGAATGTTTGGATCCAGTTCAAACTTTTGGCGGGACATTTGTTCAAGGTGATCTAAAAATACATATGTCAAGGTTATCATCATCATCATAATTCAATTCTTAGAAATCTAAAAATAGAATCAGTTTATGTCAAGGTCATCTGGAGTGAGAGAGAATGCTTGCAGCCAATTTAAACTTTTGCGGGAAATTTGTTCAATGAGATCTAAAAATAGAAATGTCAAGGTCATCATTATCATAATGCAATTCTAAGAAGTCTAAAAATAGAATCAGTTCATGGTGGGGAAACATGGATGTTTCAAGGTTGGTGGTTTTCAAGGATACACACACAGATGTATAATAAAAGGCGGGTGCGCGATTCAGTAAATCAGAATTAGTGAAATGAAAGTAGTAGTAGGATGCATGATAAGAAGAGAAAGAAAAGAAAAGAAAGTATTGATTAGAGAAAGAAAGAAGAGATTGGAGGATTTGCCGAAGGCATTAAAAGAAATAAAACTGGATTTGGAATGTTATGAAAAATGTAAGGACCTTCAGCTTAGCGAAGCAGGGGGGGGTGATGTGAAATTAGGTGTTTGATCTTTTAAAAAAATTAGTTTGAAATAAAAAAAAAAATTTTTCTGGATTGTTTTTATGATTCCTATACCAGAGGTTCATACAAATTATTTTTAGGGTACTCTGAATGTTATCGAAAAATAACGTTTAAAATTTATTAATACACGATTTCATTCCCTCGAAAAATGCATATTTGTTTGAAAAAAAAAATTTTCTTTTATAACTGTCAAAAATGTTTATAATTTTTTTTACTAAATGTCAGTGTGCGAAAATGTCAGTTTTTTTAATTGCAAACTATTTTTTTACGTTGCCCGTGGCAAAATGCGCAAAATATTTTGCACACTAGGGGGCGCAATAATCAATCACTTGAATTAAAAAATACCCAAAATGATACTTTTGATTTAACGAAAACTAACAAATAGTAAGATAATATAGTTTATTTTACCAATACTACTACTAATATTCCAAACTGTAATACAAATATGTATTTTGAGAAAAAAAAACGCAAACACAGCGTCAGGCTAATTGAATAATCATTAGCATTACTTTGTTGCAGGCCGAGTACTTGATGTATAAAAATAATGCTGAAGCGTTTGAAATTGAAAAACTAGTCTCTTTCATGTGTTTATGTTTTTAAATATCAATAAGCTACTATTCAATTTGAAAATCACTCCTTGTACATATGATGTGCATAACTAGTTTTTAAAAACATTTATGTTTTAAATATTAATAAAAAGGTGCCATTCAATTGAAAAACAGTATTTGTGATTTTTTAAATAGAAGTAGTAGTTGCAACTTGTATAAAATGTTCACTAGTGCTTTTTAATATAGCGGTATATAATATATTCCTTTTACCTGAGAATTTAAGTTAACCTTTGTTTGAAGTGTAATCACACGTTTTACTTTATTTATTTATTTACACTATCCCCCATTTTGAATTTTTCTCGAGCAGTACAATGAATTACCTCGTATATACGTTGAAAGTATTATGAGGGATGCTGAAGGTGCTATTGATCATACTTATGGAGTCCACTATGATACTAAAACTGATGAATGGACAGCTACTATTACTAGGTAATGAATGAATGAGTATTCATTGTAACCAATTATTGAAATGTTAGAATAAAGAAAAAAAAATCTAATTTCTCTTTGTACTTCTATTACTTGCGGTAAAATATTACTAGGATCTTTTAACCGTTTCAAGGATACTAAAGGTGAAGTGATGAACTAGATTATGAAAAAAATCATTGTTTTTATATATATATATATATATATATATATATATATATATATATATATATATATATATATATATATATATATATATATATATATATATATATATATAGTTAATAATAAAAAATATACCCCTTAACTTGAAATAAAATGTTAGTATAAAAAGGATTATAATTCTCATAAGTTTGTGATAAAATTTCTGGATACCACAGCAAATATTTTTTCAACCATATGGTATAAATATAATTAGTAACTGACTAATACGCTTCATATTCCTATTCTTTTTGTATATGCAAAAAAAAACACAAAAACAACAACAATTAAAGTCTTTATGTTTTTAATTATACATCTTCTTTTAATCGAGAAAACATAATTAGTAGCTGACTAACACCCTTCGTATTCCTCTTCTTCTTCCTCTTCATCTTCACTGATATCCTTAACTTCCCACTCCTTCAAACCTAGAGTGAACTCTTCTAGTTGTGCCGCACTTCACTTTGGTATTAAACAACTCAAACAATATCGACCCTTTGGATACTTTTCGCATAATTTTACGCCATTTTCATATTTCTTTGCAAGTGCATGACAGTCCTCTTCCGTATAAAAACGTCCTAAACCGTACTGCCTCATGATCAGCATCTAATGCCAATGCTGTCAAAATTTGAAGTAAACGTTCCACGCCCGTACGTGCATCTACAGCTTTGGTCCATGAGTCCGCTGCGTAGCACATGCACATATTGAATCAATTTTATTTGCAAATTACTACTTACATACCTTAACCACTTCCACAGCTACTTCAAACTCCCCTCCCTGTGGCCTACTGATGACCTTCCCATTTCTATTCTCAGATTTGACCTTGACTAACTTCAACACAGAAATTCGTATAGTATGATGCAGAATTGACCTATGGCTTCTTTCAGCTTTGATGCTGCTACCCTTCTAATTTCTATTTTTCGATTTGACCTTGACTAACTTCAACACAGGGATAGCCCTACAGGTGAAAATTGATTTCTAGGAATTAACACACACATGGCCTTAACTCAAATAATTGCTTGGTGATCTTGAAGTTTCCTCCACCACCATCTTTTAGATTTTTCGATTTCTAAGAATTGTAATATACCATTTGATCTTGGCCTACTTTTCTTTATACATTTCTAAGAATTGCGGGTGACCTTAGTATTCACCCGCGCGTACGCAAAGCCAGTTGATTTGTAATATGACACCCTTCGGATCAAAAAACTTTAACCTTGAACATGTATTTCTTAGAAATGTAATACGATACCCCTCACGAGCTGATTCTATGTTTAAATTTCTAAGAATATGATACGCCTGCAGATCAATAAACTTTGTCCTTGAAAATTGATTTCTATGAAATTGTAATATAATATCAATAAATTTTGACCATGTAGAGCTTGGTTCAATTTAGCCTCAGCCAAGGTGAATGCGCATTTTTACTTGTTTTCTGTGGGGAAACGACTACCGCTTCTAGGAAACGGTTACCTATGTTGGGAAACAGATCCTTGTTTTTGGGAAACCGCTATCAGTATTTGAGAAACAGATACCTGTTTAGGCAAACGGGTATCTGTCTTTGGGAAACGGTTCTCTATAAAACTACCTCACCTGAGACAAGTTCTGGTGGTTAGGACAGTAGTAGCATGTAAATAAAACCCCACATACTGTAAGCATAATCTTTTATTATTACAAGAACCATCTAACCTTGCTATACGTTTTAGCATGGAAAACAACCCTATCATTCTTCTTGTTTCCACGAACTGATTCTATTGTTAGAATTGAGCAATAGGAACGCTTATTTGGTACTTCCACCTTGAAGAGCTTGGCTCAATTTAGCCAATACATGAACCATTTAACCTTGACCTACTTTTAGCATAGACAACAACCTATCATCTTTCCACGAAGTGGTTCTATTTTAGATTTCCAAGAATTATAATATGATACCCTGCAGGTCAATACTCTTTCAGCTTGAGCACTCTATTTGTAGATTTCTAAGAATTGTAATATACCATTTGACATTAGCCTATTTTTTAGACTTTTGACAACAACCTGTCATTCTTCTTGTTTTCATAAACTGATTCTATTTTTATATTTCTAAGAATTATAATATGATACCCTTTGTAGGTCACTAAACTTAGACCTTAAACTTTAACCTTGAACAAGTATTTCTTAGAAATGTAATGTGATAACCCTTATGATACGAATAGATTTTAGATGAAATGTAATTTCAATCTTTCATTTCTTATAGCTGACACTATTATCCCCACAAAATGATTGCTCATTATTTATTTAATAATACCACTTCGTTTTCATTTGTTTGAAAAGAAATTAAAATTTACACCATTTCTTTCAATTGTATCTAAAATTGTGTATAGAACTACATCAGTTTACAACACATTTATTAAAAAGAATAGTTTCATTTAAAAAAAAAGTAAAACGTGTGCGTGTGCGTGTGCGTGTGCGTGTGCGTGTGCGTGTGCGTGTGCGTGTGCGTGTGCGTGTGCGTGTGCGTGTGCGTGTGCGTGTGCGTGTGCGTGTGCGTGTGCGTGTGCGTGTGCGTGTGTGTGTGTACTAACGTGCAAAGGCATTCTTAGATATTTTCTTTTTGAAAGTAATAACTGAATTAACATGTGAACTTGACTCTGTCAAATTCCAATAATTGCATCATGAATAAAGCTTTTCTTTGTATTTCACGCTCTAATAAACCTGATTATTATGTATGTAGAACAATCTTTCGATAACATTCCCCCGTAAAAAATATTGTTTTAAGAATGGAACCTCTGCGAAAAAAGTTAAAAGAAAATTTTATGCATAAAAACAATCCAAATAATATAGTTATTTTTGTATTAAGTGTGCAAAATGAGTGTTTTGTAAATGGCATATCAGAGTGTTAAAAATTTATCACGAAATACAAACAATATTTTTTCTATAACTGTTATATTTGAGAATTTCTTTGAACTTTCTTAAATCGTTCAAATGACTCGCCCCGTGTTTCCTAAATGTTGCAACATAGATCGTACCTATGGAGACATTATGTTTAACAGTGCGAGTTTTATTAATATCAATATTATAAATAAAAAAGAATAGTTACATTTTTGTATTACAGTTTTTCGAAATCGTGTATTAATAAATTCAAACGTTTTTTTTTCGATAACGTCCAGAGTAAATTACGTCCTTAATTTTTCTTTTCATTTCATAACATTGCAAATCCAATTTCATTTCTTTCAATGTCTTTAGTAAATCCTCCAACCTCTTCTTTCTTTCTCTCATCAATACTTTCTTTTCTTTTCTTTTTCTAATTATCATGCGTCCTACTACTACTACTTTCATTTCTACTAATTCTGATTTACTGAATCGCGCACCCGCCTTTTATTATACATCTGTGTGTGTGTGTATCCTTGAAAACCACCAACATTGAAACATTCTTGCCCCCCACCATGAAATTATTGTATTTTTAGATTTCTAAGAATTGCATTATGATGATGATGACCTTGATATATCTATTTTTAGATCACCTTAAACAAATTTTCCGCCAAAAGTTTGAACTGACTCCAAGAGCTCCAAACATGATGACATATCTATTTCTAGATTTATAAGAATTGCAATATGATGATGGCCTTCACATGAACTGATTCTTTTAGATTTCTAAGAATTGCATATGATGATGACCTTGACATATCTATTTTTAGATCACCTTGAACAAATTTCCCGCCAACCTTGAACTAATTTCCCCCCAAAAGTTTGAACTGGCTCGAAGAGCTCCAAACAGTCTCTGTATCTCACTCCAGATGAGCTTGACATGAAATGATTCTATTTTTATATTTCTAAGAATTGCAATATGATGACCTTGACATATCTATTTCTAAATCACCTTGAACAAATTTCCCGCCAAAAGTTTGAACTGGCCCCAAGAGCTCCAAATATGATGATATCTATTTTTAGATTATATTCTCTGATTCTATTTTTAGATTTCTAAGAATTGCAATATAATTATGCTGATGACCTTGAAATGAACTGATTCTATTTTTAGATTTCTAACAATTGCGATGACCTTGACATCTATTTTTATATCACCCTGAACAGCACCAAAAATTTTCCGCCAAAAGTTTAACCTGCCTGCAAGAGCTCCAAACATTCTCTCTGTCTCTCTCACTCTAGATGACCTTGACATGAACTGATTCTATTTTTAGATTTCTAAGAATTGCAATATGATGATGACCTTGATATATCTATTTTATTTTTAGGCCACCTTGAACAAATTTTCCGCCAACCTTGAAATAATTTTCCCCCCAAAGGTCTGAACTGGCTCCAAGAGCTCCAAACATTCTCTCTCTCTCTCTTACTCCAGATGATCTTGACATGAACTAATTCTATTTTTAAATTTCTAAGAATTGCAATGTGATGATGACCTTGACGTATCTATTGTTAGATCACTTTGAACAAATTTCCCGTCAAAAGTTTGAACTGGCTCCAAGAGCTCCAAACATTCTCTCTCTCTCACTCCAGATGACCTCGACATGAACTGATTCTATTTTTAGATTTCTAAGAATTGCAATATGATGACCTTGATATATCTATTTTTAGATCACCTTGAACAAATTTCCCGCCAAACGTTTGAACTGGCTCCAAGAGCTCCAAATATGATGACATATCTATTTTTAGATTATATCCTCTGATTCTATTTTTAGATTTCTAAGAATTGCAATATGATGATGCTGATGACCTTGATATGAACCAATTCTATTTTTAGATTTCTAAGAATTGCGATGACCTTGACATATCTATTTCTAAATCACCTTGAACAAATTTCCCGCCAAAAGTTTGAACTGGATCCAAGAGCTACAAATATGATGACATCTATTTTTAGATTATATCTTCTGATTCTATTTTTAGATTTCGAAGAATTGCAATACGATTATGCTGATGACTTTGACATGACCTAATTCTATTTTTAGATTTCTAACAATTGCGATGACCTTGACGTATCAATTTTTAGATCACCTTGAAAAGCACCAAAAATTTCCCGCCAAAAGTTTAACCTGGCTCCCAGAGCTTCAAACATTCTCTCTCTCTCTCTCTCTCTCCTCTCTCTCTCTCACTCACTCTATATGACTTTGACATGAACTGATTCTATTTTTAGATTTCTAAGAATTGCAATATGATGATGATGACCTTGACATATCTAGCTCCAAGAGCTTCAAACATTCTCTCTCTCTCTTCAAACATTCTCTTTCTCACTTACACACTTACGATTTACATGAAAATTCGCCATATTCTTCATATATAAAGCAATAGGCAAGTGACCTTAAACTGATCCAGAACCTACCCTATGTCACTACTACCACCTGTGGAGACACTCTCCCATACAGTAGTAACAACACCATTCCTTCTGCCAGTTGTGTTATTTTATTCTTATTACTAGACACTTTCGATGATAGTCGAAATCTATCTATGCCGGAGTGACTATATAAAATAATTACATCAAATGATCCTGTCTGTCCTGTCCAGGTTAATTCATACCAAAAACTTTAAGTTTCATAACCTTCTCGTTTGTGCCTACCCTGAAATTATAGTGCTAATGTAATAACAATTAGCACTATACTAGTGATTTACGTAGTGTTTGGCAAAATAATTGGGACTTGTCTAGCACAGGGGTTACTGTTGCATTATTTGTTTGTGTTAAACGTGTACTTAAAACAGGGTTATTATGCTTTGACAGTCAATTTTCTGTACTTATTTATAATTTGTCTTAAACTCATTTTTTTTGCGGTTAGTATTTTGTGAGTTAGCTTAAATTCTTTATGTGCTTTTGTTTATTACTGTTATTTTCGGCCAACACGGTGCATTTGTTGTGGCGAATATACCTATGATTCTGGTATCTAAATATAAATGCAGAGTTTATACTGCCGAATCCTATTTGCATCGTTTGTTTAACATGTTCTATTTCTTTCTTTTTTTTCAAAGGTATACAACTTGTGCCACAACCATTGAACATTTTTTTGTTTTGTTTAATTTTATAAAGAGAGTTGCGCACTTAGTTCACTAGTCTAATGCTAAGGAATTTGTAGGCGTATGCTGAGTTAGTTACATACGTATACCTTGTTTGCGCTCTCAGATTGTATAGGACTTTTGAGATTCCATACGGGTACAACTGAATATTATTTTACTTTTCATTTTTCTCTTGCCAAAATAAACTGCTTTTTCTTTGTAAACGCCTTTTGTGAATGAGCATTTAGCACTATGAAGTATCCTACAAAACACGATTTACACCAAGAAAGCACAAAACAGATTCGGAAATCTACAATTCCCGACATTATAATGAAAATGTACGTTATAGTAGTCATCAGCATTTAGATTTTCCCTCAAAGTGAATAGCTTAAAATAATTCAAAAACGACAAGTTTGACAAAAAAAAGTGGAACAGAACTTTTTTGTAGATCTGTTTGAGCTGAACATTTTTTAAAATCATATGCCCTTCGTTATTCTAACATTATAAATTATAAAAATTTTAGTCAAATAAGACTAAGCAGACTTTAGTGAAAATTACACCTAGAAACTTTCAAGAACTATACATTCAAAATTTCATTCAAATAGGCGTAATTTCGTTCGCAAGATTCTGGCTATACACACCCAGGATATCAACTCAAAAACCACTTTTTCGTGTTGAAAGGGTCTCAAACCGGTAAGTACATAAAAAATTCCAAATCGATTTCTGACCTCAACATAAGATTTTCTTTTAGATTCAATATAATTATACTATTATATATAATCAATGCATTTACATATGTTGAATGTAGTAGGAAAGTATAAAGTAGAAGATCAGGCTCTTGTAAATTAGGTTCGCCCGTCCCTGATTAAATTTTAAACGTACTATCGCTGTATTATTCACGAAAATTTCACTAAATGACAACGTTGTATTAGACAATTGTTGCCAACAGAAAAGTGATGATAAAATTTGTTTTCGTCTTCTCTATAAAATTTTGATAGAAGAGAAACATGGTAAGAGTCTAATCTAATAAATTTTAATCAAATCTCAGATCATCCATCGAAAATTATATTTGTAATGTTCCAATATTTCAAAAATACAGAAACTTATCATATAATTTATAGGATGTAGTGAAAAAATGTGATTTATAGGTTACGTTGTTTTAGGGCAAAGTAAAATGTAAAGAGTTACGTCTCAAGGACAAAAATGAGCTTACTAAGCAACTGGAAGAACTAAAGACCGAACTTTTAAGTCTTCGAGTAGCTAAAGTTACTGGTGGAGCACCGTCAAAATTATCAAAAATGTGAGTATAACCTAATTTTGTACCAATCAACAAATTCTTGATTGCAGACGTGTGGTACGAAAGGCCATTGCTCGTGTTTATATTGTTATGCATCAAAAGCAGAAGGAAAATTTGAGAAAATTCTACAAGAACAAGAAATTTAAACCATTAGATTTAAGACCAAAATTAACTCGTGCGAAACGTCGTGGACTTACCAAACGTGAAAAGAATATAAAAACTTTAAAAGAAAGACGTAAATTATCACTTAATCCCATTAGAAAATACGCATTAAAAGCATAAGTTTTTATGTTTGTGAATATATAAAAAATTCTGAATCTTCAGTTTTATTTATTAACCCTGTTTGTCTACCAATCAAATGCTTTGAAGGAGAAAATATGTTGAAAAAAAAAAGTAAAGTGACTTATAAATTGAATGTTTTATTGATTGAACATACATTTTCAGATGTAATAAATGTATGCAGGATAAAACATTTATACGTAATGTTCATCTAATGTTTTTACTTTCTTGTATTCGAAGTGTACATAAGTATAGTTTCATGAGACATCAATTTCAAGGTTTCACAACTACATGTTTTCTACGTTTATAAAAAACAAACCATTTTCAATATAATTTATGTGCTCTCAGATTAGTTACAAATATGTTTTAAACTAATTTTATTTAAAATATTAGTTCTTTAAATAAGGAATCCTACAAAAGAAGGTTAAAGAATATAGAATTAGTTATTCATAATTTATTAAAAAGTGCATATACAGTAATCAAATACTTTAGAACCAATACACAGCTCTTGGTCATTTTGTTAGCAACACATTTCCCTTAGCGGAGTATGGTAAAACTAAGTTTGCTTACATCAGTGTGTTTTTGTTTTCCAGTTTTGTAATATTTGTTCACTTGACAAAAATTTCATTTGGTTATGTAATTAATGGCTTGCAAAAAAGAAAAAATGTATGCAGTTCACAGGAATGCTGTGGTAGGACACATATGTAATCAAACTTAGTTCTATAGTCTGCTAAGGGAAAATGTATGGAATGACAGACGAGTATCATGTATGGGTTCTGAAGTATTTGCAATTAACATTATACACTTGTATGATACAACTAATAAAAACTTGAGGACTATGAAGTATTAGAGTGATAAGTGAGATGATACTATAATTTTTTCAATTAAAATCATATGAGTCACTTCTGTATGAGTGACACACGCTTAAAGACCAAAATGAATTTTCACCTATTTCAGAGATTAATGAATTTACTAGAAAACATTTAATGTAATAAAGGGACAATTTAGACCAAATTTTTGGTTAAGTGTGCATTTTAATAAGGTTTCAAAATCATGTCTGTTTTCATTATAAAAAAATATCTGGTGTGGAACAGCACACGACCTTCCAACCTACAAAGTGGAAATTAAAAGAATTAAATAATTTTAATAACAATTTTTTTAGGATAAAGGCTGCATCCTCTCATAAGTTCATTACGAAAATAGACAACATTGTAAAAACAAACAATCTATATCAAACAGACATTTAAAACTTCATATCAGCATTGATTATACAGTATGTATAATCAATGATGTCAGATAGAGTTGAATAGAAGGGACCAGAACCTTTTTGAAATAAAGGTCTTGGTTACAGGTATAATTTCACCACTTCCAAAATATGGGTTTCAGTTCGGATTCTGGTTCTAAACAAATATATAAAAAAGGTTCCGGTTAGGGTGCCTAAATTTTCGGGTTTGAAAGGTTGTGATTTCAAAAGTAATTTTAGCTCTGTAACGGTTGTCAACATAAAAACTAATTTTGTAATACTTATATTGCTTATGAAGTAATGCTTAAACTAGTGCATATTCAAATAAAAAGTAGGTGTAAAAATAAACCATTGAATTAATTATTATTTAATAAAATTAATAATGATTTTTAATTGAATTAATTAATATAATTTTTCATAAGCTCAGATTCTACTACAAATCTTAATGTCTTTCATATTTGAATAAAAATAGTATATTACTTTACGAGGGAATTAAATCCTCTACCGAGCATTATTTGAATTCCGAGCATATACGAGGGATTTAACAAGGCGAGGTAGAGTAAAGCCTTAACTTCCTGTGTAAAGTACATTAGTGTATGATTTTATTACAAAAATTCATTGGGAGAATCTTACGTCATTGTAGCAAAATTAAGCAGTGGTCTTTGAATTGGTACTATATAGTGGAATAAAATCGCAGTTAAATTATGACTTTGAGTGACACCAAGGTATAACCAAACAAAATATATACCATCTTGTCGAGGACACTTTGGGGCATAGGAAATGGAATTGTAGGTATAATTTCACCACTTCCAAAATATGGGTTTCGGTTCGGATTCTGGTTCTAAACAAATATATAAAAAAGGTTCCGGTTAGGGTGCCTACATTTTCGGGTTTGAAAGGTTGTGATTTCAAAAGTAATTTTAGCTCTGTAACGGTTGTCAACATAAAAACTAATTTTGTAATACTTATATCACTTATGAAGTAATGCTTAAACTAGTGAATATTCAGATAAAAATTAGGTGTAAAAAATTAAGCATTGGATTAATTAATATAACTTTTCATAAGCTCAGAATCTACTACAAATCTTAACGTCTTTCATATTTGAATAAAAATAGTATATTACTTTACGAGGGAATTAAATCCTCTACCGAGCATTATTTGAATCCCGAGCGTAGGTATACGAGGGATTTAACAAGGCGAGGTAGAGTAAATCCTTAACTTCCTGTGTAAAGTACATTATTGTATGATTTTATTACAAAAATTCATTGGGAGAATCTTACGCTATTGTAGCAAAATTAAGTAGTGGTCTTTGGATTGGTACTATATAGTGGAATAAAATCGCAGTCAAATTATAACTTTGAGTGACACCAAGGTATAACCAAACAAAATATATACCATATTGTCAAGGACACTTTGGGGCATAGGAAATGGGAATCTACTACTTTTTTTAGTAGGACCGAACTTTGCAAACGGCGGTTAAACGTGTCTGAGGTTGAGTTTGGAAAACCACGTTTTTCTTAACATTAACTGCTGTAACAATTTAAGCGTTTATTCTAAAATTCTGATTTTTTGTATACCCATACCTAAAATATGAGCGCTTCTAACAGCAATTCAGGAATTTTGAAAACTTTTATAGTTTTTTCAAAATAAAATTATCAAAATCGTGCATCCAAAACTTGACCCTGCGGTGAGCTATGTGAATTATTGAAAATTTCTATGCATATACGGCATAGGAAATGAAAATGTACAACTTTTTTTAGTAGGAACGAAATTTGCAAATGGCGCTTAAACGCGGCTGAGGTCGAGTTAGAAACATTACGTTTTTCTTAACATTAACCGTTGTAACACTTTAAGCTTTTAATTTAAAATTCTGATCTTTTGCATGCATATACCTGAAATATGAGCGCATCTAATAGGAATTCAGGAATTTTGAAAATGTTTACAGTTTTTTTTAAAGTAAAGTTGAAACAATAAAATTATCAAAATCGTGCATCCAAAAATTCACCCTGCAGCGAGACCCGTTATATAAAATCACGTATAGTCAGAATAGCAACAAGGTTATTGAAGTAAAACGTTATACATAATATTACAAACGTGAGATTAAATATGAAAGTGAATATTGTTTAAAATTTTTTTTAGGGATTACAGAAGCATTTAGTGCACATTTTAATACTATGCTCATTACAGATATAATTTTTACCACTAATGTATATCATTGTGCTTTTACGATCAATATTTGCGGGACACACTGAAGTAGAATACCGACCACTACAAAAGTGCATGTACGATTTCGCAATTGAACGTAAACAATAATAATAAACATATCTTACGTACACGTATATATCGGGGATTTTAGCTAGCACAGACTGGATTAGTTAGAGAGATGCAATGCAATTACGAAGCTGTATAATTAAAATAGTTAACACTTTTACGTCGGCCGTTGTAACAGAGTGTTTTGCTGCAGTTGTTTCTAAGGCTATAGCGCATGCAATTAGAATGGTGGGGTTGATTCGTATACGTCTCACCAGTAAACTAGCGTCCATAATTCGCGTCTTGTAATTTGAACCGTGCGCCGCCATTAGACTAAAGGTATCTCTTGATCGTACAAGTTTAACCTTTAACTCAACTCCTTTTATGAGAAACTTTTTCTGATTAAATAAAATACTAGTGCACGTGACCAATCATCTCAACCTGTTTTGATGGTAGCTGCAAGTACTTGACGTTTCGAGAAACCGTTATTTGCATGTCTCATATAGGTAAAAATTTGCGACGCGAGGCTTTCGGCGAAGGCTGTTTCGACGATCCCACTCCAACCCTCCCCGAGCATAACCGAGATTGTAAGACAGGTGTGGGGTGTCGCAACTTGTTCTCGGGTCTTTGCCAAAAAAGGAGTTTAGATTTATAAACTTGCCCCTCGGGAATATATTAGAGTGTGGTTAGATAAATACTCGCGCCGCGCGAGTATTAATCTAACCACACTGCGAAGGCAGTTTCGACGACCCCCTACTCCAAACTTCCCCTGAAGATAACCGATTCTATCCGAACATTGACGAGTGCGCCAGCGCAAAAGACCCAAGGTCGTCATCGGGTGAGCATTATTATAATGTATTCTCTTGTTTATGAGCCAACATCAGCGGACATTAGAGATTTTTACTGACTTATTAATAAACTATTACAACATAACCGTTCAAGATGATGATGGAAACGATGAGCTGAATATATCTCACATCCAAGGTGAAAATTTTCTGCCATTGGGGCCTCGACAAGGAACAAAGCCCCGAGAGCAAGTTGCGCAGCCCTACACCTGTCTTACAAGTTAGCATTAGGCTCCTTATTATTATAATACAAATTCAAATTTTCCGGCAAGGGTACCACGACAATACACGGAGGTTTACGAACAAGTTGCGATCACCACAAGGGGAAAAGACCCGAGAACAAGTTGCGACACCCTACACTTGTTCTACAATCTCGGTTATGCTCGGGGAGGGTTGGAGTGGGATCACCGAAAAAGCCTTCGCCGAAAGCCTCGCGTCGCAAATTTTTACCTATATGAGACATGCAAATAACGGTTTTTCGAAACGTCAAGTACTTGCAGCGACCAGCAAAACAGGTTGACATGATTGGTCACGTGCACTAGGATTTTATTTAATCAGGAAAAGTTTCTCATAAGTGGAGTTGAGTTAAAGGTTAAATTTGTACGATCCAGAGATACCTTAAGTCTAATGGCGGCGCACGGTTCAAATTACAGGACGCTAGTTTACTGGTGAGACGTATGCGAATCAACCTCGCCATTCTAATTGCACGCGCTAAAGCCTTAGAAACAACTACAGCAAAATACTCTGTTACAAGGACCGACGTAAAAGTGTTAACTATACCTGTGAGCATACAGCGAAAATCATTGAATAATGTCTTCCTGGGTCAGTTGCCTAAACGATGTATCATAGGTTTTACGGCAAATAAAGTCTTGAGACAGATAATGTGTAAAGGTTATTACTTTTGCATTAACTGTAACCCGGTTAGTGCGATTATTACCTGTATGAAAGCATTGCATCGCTAAATTTTGCCGGTATGATTAGATTTGATGTTTGTTAAAGAATTGATGGACACTTTTCACAATAAAGTCTCTACCCTTATCCGTCTGTATACTTTGAGGTATCTTTTCGCATCTTTGAAAATATAACCGAAAATACGTCGATTATAGAACATGTAGTTTTTCAGCTTCAGAGCTCGTGTCCATGCCATTTTGCTAAATACATCGATAACCGTCAGTATATAATTATACCCGTCATTATATTTACTTAGATTTTTCATACCGCAAAGACCCCGCCTGTTATAACAAAAAAAAATGTTACCTACAATGTATTGTGAATTGTCACTAAAATTCTTCACAAATAGGCAACTCATCTTACTCACCTGTATTATATACGTTTTGTTTTATGGTTTTATACCCAATATATGTTTTGAGCATACTAAAAAAAATGTTATGGGATGTATGTGGTAAGGATGATGTATAAGGAAGAGTGTATGGCGTTTTATGTTTGATATTATTGAAATAAATATACTCAGTAAAGTGTAGTTGGTGATTTACATATATATATATATATATATATATATATATATATATATATATATATATATATATATATATATCACAGGGTTTTCCACGGTAGGCGTTCGTTAGAAGTTTATGTGGTTAGAAACAATTTAGAAATCTGAATTTTTGGACTTAAGGGTTATTTAAGATTCTCTTTCATTCTAAAATATTTTCAAGGTCATCTTACTATACCGGAAGTCGCCACTAACTTCCTTATTTTAAATGGAACACTCTGTATATTATTTTATTTTTGGATTCTTGACAAAATTTTAGGGTAAGTCTTATAAGGGTTTCCTATACCTTTTTTCAACTGTTTGTTAGATATCTAGATTTTTTGAAAAATTTTGAAAGATGTAACCCTATTTTCAACACTGCTTGTCTTACTTATTTTTGACTGATGGAAAGTGCTTCTGGAGTAGACAGAAGCATAAGAACTATACTTTTGAAATACTCATTGACAATTGATTTATTGCATACATGGTGTCCAAATTTGATGAACTATTAAACAATTTTCAAAGTTGAAAGCTTTGTTAATTCAAATGTGACACCCTGGATATTATTGGATGAATAGATGCAGCATTTTGTTATGCATCGTTTGGCTATAACATTACCTATACCTATTATCGACAATTTTCTTGTTAATTAATATTTTCTACTTTAATGTGATTTTTGACAGAAACTGAAACGTTTTTCAAAAATAAAATGAACTTAATTCAAACTACACAAATTCTATTTTATTAAAACAAGAAGATAACAAAATTGAGAGCATAATAACAATGAAAAACATAAAACAATTATTTGAACATAACTAGAAGAAAAGTGATAAAAAAGATAAAATGAATCATTGCAAATGTTCCACATGACCGCCAATTTGATTTAAGCATTTTCTAACTCTATCATATACTCCTTGCGAAATAGATCGCCGAATTTCGTGTGGACACATACTATTGAATGCATTGTGAATACGATTTAGCAATTCCTCTCTAGTTTGAACTGGCCTAAAGTGCACTAATTCTTTTATACGACCCCAGAGGTAAAAGTCCAGGGGCGTCAAATTGGGCGATCTCGGTGGCCAGTTCCAAGGTCCTTGTGGGCCAATCCACCGATCTTCAAACATCAATGTCAACTGTTG
This sequence comes from Vesta saturnalis, assembly GCA_036346205.1. Lineage (NCBI taxonomy): Eukaryota > Metazoa > Arthropoda > Insecta > Coleoptera > Lampyridae > Vesta > Vesta saturnalis. The sequence continues at coordinate 16,405 of JARFJB010002439.1, read as the reverse complement.
GTGTACAGCTATAGTGGAATGTGCGGGAGCACCATCCAGCTGATACCAACTGTTTGCCCTGTCACGTGTAGGTAGAGTATTTAGAAAATCCATAACAAATCCACGGAGAATTTCAAGATATCTCGCCCCATTCAAATTTTCATCGTACACTTGATATGCCACTCTATTATCCATAACTAAACAAAAAACGTTAAAACTAAATTGGAACTGGTGATTACGTTCTCTTGTTACATGAGGATTATCTTGTGCCCAGTAGTGATTATTTCGGCGATTGAAGATTCCTTCTCTACTGAATTTTGATTCATCGGTCCAAATAATGTTGTGAAGAAATCTCGGATATTCGGTGATTTGTACAAGAATAAATTCACAAAAGTTAACTCGTCGTGCCTGATCACCAAGATGTAATCCTTGCACAGTTATTACCGAAAAAGGATGCATTTTATACTTCTTTAATATTCTGTGGATTGATGTTTGTGAAATATCCAAATCCACGTTCACCTCGTTAACTTCATTATCTATTACTAGCTTTAAATGCGTTCGAGTTGCCCTTATACTTCCAGTTGCAATAAATCGAGCTTCAATTCTTGCAAATTTTCCAGGTGTCATTAATGGTAGGTGTGGATACCGTTCGTTAAACAACCTGCATGTTCGCCTAACAATTCGTCCACATTCACCATGCGTGTAAAACAAATTTAATAAATCATTGTTAGAATATTCTTGAATACATTCCATTATAAACAGTACTTAAAAAAAATATTTAAAAAATTACAAAATCACTTAAATTGTACTGATTTGACATTAAATCAACAACAATGTTTTAATGCGTGTCAAAATCAAGGCTCTCTAGATTGCAGTTTTGGAATTTCATCGGCTTTTATAAAAAATACGGAGTTATACGAGTTATAAAATGCTTAAATCAAATTGGCGGTCATGTGGAACATTTGTAATGATTCATTTTTCTTCTAGTTATGTTCAAATAATTGTTTTATGTTTTTCATTTGTTATTATGCTCTCAATTTTGTTATCTTCTTGTTTTATTTCATCGTTTTAATAAAACAGAATTTGTGTAGTTTGAATTAAGTTCATTTTATTTTTGAAAAACATTTCAGCTTCTGTCAAAAATCACATTAAAGTAGAAAATATTAATTAACAAGAAAATTGTCGATAATAGGTATAGGTAATGTTATAGCCAAACGATGCATAACTAAATGCTGCATCTATTCATCCAATAATATATAGGGTGTCACATTTGAATTAACAAAGTTTTTCAACTTTGAAAATTGTTTAATAGTTCATCAAATTTTGAACACCATGTATGCAATAAATCAATTGTCAATGAGTATTTCAAAAGTATAGTTTTTATGCTTCTGTCTACTCCAGAAGCACTTTCCATCAGTCAAAAATAAGTAAGACAAGCAGTGTTGAAAATAGGGTTACATCTTTCAAAATTTTTGAAAAAATCAAGATATCTAAGAAACTGTTGAAAAAAGGTATAGGAAACCCTTATAAGACTTATCCTAAAATTTTGTCAAGAATCCAAAAATAAAATAATATACAGGGTGTTCCATTTAAAATAAGGAAGTTAGTGGCGACTTCCGGTATAACCGGAAGTAACATTAACTTGAAAATGAGAATGAAAGAGAATCTTAAATAACCCTTAAGTCCAAAAATTCAGATTTCTAAATTGTTTCTAACCACATAAACTTCTAACGAACGCCTACCGTGGAAAACCCTGTATATATACAGGGTGAATCGTATCTAATCCGCCAAAATTAAAGAAGTACTAGAACTCATCATTCTAAGCAAAAAAGTTCATATGTACATGGGTCCGGAAATGCTTCGTTCCCGAGATACAGGGTGTCAAAGTTGAAAAAAAAAATCGCGTTTTCTTCAATATCTTTCGACTGTTTCGAAATAGTTTCATGAAATTTCGTATACGGGTTTTTTTTGGGATGACAAATTCAAATTTGTGGTCCATTTAGTTGTGGTTTCTATAGGGCGCTAGCGGCAACCATTTCGATCACTTTAAATCTTTGCAACTTTTTTGTGCTACACTGTATGCCATTTTGGACTAAAAAATCGATTCTCCTGTCTTTTCTGCTACAAAAAGGTATATCTTAGTGAAGTCGCTACGATTTAAAGGGGTCGAAATCGTTGCCGCTGGCGCCCTCTAGAAACAACAACCAAATGGGCCACAAATTTGAATTTGTCATCCCAAAAAAACCCCGTATACGAAATTTCATGAAACTATTTCGAAACAGTCGAAAGATATTGTAGAAAACGCGATTTTTTTTTTCAACTTTGACACCCTGTATCTCGGAAACGAAGCATTTCCGGACCCATGTACATATGAACTTTTTTGCTTAGAATGATGAGTTCTAGCACGCCTTTAATTTTGGCGGATTAGATAAGATTCACCTGATATATATATATATATATATATATATATATATATATATATATATATATATATATATATATATATATATATATGGAAAATGCAGAGAAACAATAAAAGTACGATTCTTAAATAATAATATTAACACAATGTACCTACTTCACACTGCAGGTTTATGTATAGTGTACGCTACTTCTTTCTGTAACCGCGCTCTAATATCTTCCCTAGGGGCCTGTTTTATAAATCTAAGTTCCTTTTTGGCAGGGATATTTCTGCTAAGGCAGAGCTTGTATGTAAAATAGGCTTATGTGATGATATGACAACCCCATTATCGGTAAAACCCGAAAATTCAAAAATAGTACTCTAATAAGCGGTCAGCATGCTTAACCTGATTTTAAAACCTAAAGCCGTTTTTTTGACAGAGGTATTTCTGATAACAGAACTTATATGTACGTATGTAAAATAATATAGATGTGAAATGTGAAGAAGAGACAGGAAATTCGCTGCATACATCACAATATTAAATAACCTGTTTGCGCAAATATATATTTGGTTTTGGCTGTTGACGTTTTACACGAAAAGCTTGATAGATGTTTTATTCTGCGTTAGTAATTTAATTTAATTATACAGCTTCGTAATTGCATTGCATCTCTCTAACTAATCCAGTCTGTGCTAGCAAAGAGTCCCGATATATACATGTACGTAAGATATGTTTATTATTATTGTTTACGTTCAATTGCAAAATCGTACATTCACTTTTGTGTAACAACAAGTTAATTAATTGATTACGCATAACCCATTAACTGTTTTTATTATCATTAAATAGAATTTAACAACGTATTTAAAATCAATTGTATATGTTATCTTTATCTTGATTAGATTCTTCAATATCAGAAATAATCCAACTGTTTATTAGCTTTACAAAATAGACCAAAATACGATCCTCACGTGGGCATATAAAAACGACTGCCAAGGTGTCCCAGGGCCCCAAAAATTCAAGATAGTAAAATTTTAAAATGTTTTGTAAACACATTAACTAACACGTTGTCGACTGATTGCTATTTTCCAATCATAATGAAGTTGTATAACTGTTTAATAATAAACACATATTAAGAAGCCCACGAACAGATTCCCGTCTTACAAAACTACGGTCACTTATTAGAATACAACCCCCAATGCATAAATAAATTAGGTCACAATCTGTAGATGGGATTTAAAAAAATGTAATAATAATTGTGCAATCTCCTTTGATAAAAGCGAATCGGATCCTAATTAATAACAGATTAAATCTTTTTATTCTCAGAACACTGCATATGCGCGCATTTACCTACCTAGCCTCCAGGAGCTGAACTTACAAAAAATTCTTAATACAGCCGAAAGGGTCCTAATTAGGGTGAAATTTCCATCAAGGGGTTGAAAAATGACTCCGAAAAGAAACCATAGGGGTGAAAAAATACGATCCCCGCGTGGGCGTATAAAAAAGTGAAAGGTGGGTTTTTTCCAGAAAATCCAAGATGGCGGCCAAGGTGTCGTTATTCTACTCACTGAGCATCTCTTTCTCTTAATTGTTGCACTTGTTTGAGCGGCTGGCGAACCAGAGATATCAATAAATCTGCTCAGACACTCCCGGGACCCTACGCCGTAGGTTAGGGTAGTTGATCTTCTCTGCATATGTGGTATCACTAGTTCCTTGGCTAAATTTTTCAAAAACAATCTGCGTTTGTTAGTCACTATCCTATTTTGTAGTTTGGATGTTCGTTCGTCAAGAGTATACATCGGGGTTGTAATGTTTTAAATCAAGTGATTAAAATCGACTGTTTTAAACAGGTTTAAAACAAGATACCATAAAAACTATAATTGTTTTAAAATAATTTAAAACTGCTGTTTTAAACATCATGTTTAAAACAAGAAAGTACCAATTTGTGTAAAATACATAAACGCAGTGCGTAGCAATGCAGTAGCGGGCCCGTGTTCCAAGACATGTCCGCGGGCCCTTCAAACCTTGTGTTATATTCCAAATTTTTTTTTTAAATGATAAAGAAAAACTTTTAGTACCTCAATAAAATAAGATAATATAAACTTGATGAAATAAAAAAAAGCGACCCTAAAAACAGGCAAAGATATACATTTATAGAATTTACTCTGAACAATTGAAAATAATTAATTGTTAAAATTGAAAATAATTGGGAGTTAACTGCAATATTCAATAGTAATAGTATAATTATGTATTAAGTAAAGTAAGTTTCAAAAATATATAAATTTCTACTTCTTTAATAGTATATTGCATACCGAGGCGGAAAGTGTTCCATTCCTGTCGAGAGAAGTATAGTTCACCGAGAGGCGAAGCTTCGAGGTGAACTAGTTCTCGAGACAGGGGAATGATAATTTTTCGGAGGTTTGTATACGATTTTATTCACAATTAATGAATTAAAGAAGTTCAAATCAAAAATTTTGGAACACATCCATCACGGCTTCTCGTTTAATATTGAAGGTGGTAACAATGCGACTTTTAATTTTTACTTTAATGAGAAGTCATAAATGTTATGCTTACTATTTTTCTATTGGTTTTCTTGTTGCTTGTTATCAGTAATTTACTTATTAAATATGCTTATTAACGAAAACGTGTTTGTTTCCACTTATTGCTTGCGTTCACTGACAATCTACGCACGTTAGAAAAAAATGGTTGCATACTCTTGACCCTTTATCAAAATTGGCAAGTTTGACATTGATAGTTTAAATCGATAGTAGTTCCCCCACAGGTTGGAAAGTGGTCCATTACTGACCGCTTCATCTTATTATTGTCTCCTTTTTTTGTTATTACTGACCGCTTAAAGTAAACCCGTAGAATCATTCTCTTTTCAACCTTTAAAGGGTTAGAAAAGCGGTATGTTACAAACTAATTGTGAATAAACATATATTTGCTAAATTATTATAAGTTTTTGTTGTGAACGAATAAGTTCAAAGGTAAATATTTAATTAAAAATTATTATTAATTTTATTAAATACATAAATAAAAGTTTACCTCAGTAGGATTTGAACCTACGACCTGTACTTCGCAAAGTACAGGTCGTAGGTTCAAATCTCGAGGTAAACTTATTTATGTATTTAATGAAATTAATAATAATTTTTAATTAAATATATTTACTAACTTTGAAGCTTTTTCGACACCTAACTTATTTATTAATTTTGAGTGTACCATCCTAAACTATGGCTATGGCTGTATGCAGTTGAGTGGCCAATGACAAAGTTTCATTATTTATTTTCCACCATGCAACCGGCTGGGCGTTTTTCTTGGACTGCATTGAAAATAGATATTTTCCAAAAGGAAAAGATTTAGCTTGATAATTTATGATAGATGCCATCGCTTCAGGATGATACTGATGAACATACTGCATTGCCTCTTCAATTTGCCAATCACACAGATTTTGTCCAGTATATCGAGATAGTGATGATTCCTAAAATGATGAAAAAATGGATAAAAAGGAAAATTAAAATCTACGGTAAGCTAGGTTACCGTAGATTTTAATTTTCCTTTTTATTTCCATTTTTTTTTAGTTATGACCCAGGAAACACAAATTCGAATGTGATTGGTGGGTCTTTCGCGCAATGGCTAAATTAAGGGTCATAATGTTTTAATACATCCCGGTCGTGGTTTCGGCACTTCTATTTGAAGTAAATTATCAGTTTTACAAATGATTTTGCACTTGCTAACGTGTTTTTTCATCCGTGCAACTAGGAAATCATTTCTTCTCTGCAATGTTTACATTTAGCTCACTTTGATTTAACGCCTTGACTATCATAAGCTTCAAACTGTCGCCAAATAGAATCTACTTTTCTACCAGACATTATGAAAAAGTAATTCTCATAACAGATTCAAAATAATAGAAGTCTCGCAAAAAATTACGATATTCGACATTTAAAATTAGAAATTATTTTTCTAACACTCGTGTTAATGCTTGAGACTGAATGAGACACTAAACTCCACCTGACGAATGACGATTAAAGTACAAAATGAGAAAGCAAAGATTGGTATTGGAATTATGAGACCCGAAATATAATACTAATGATTAGTCTTAATGATTTGAATAATGATCAAGAGCATTAAATATCTGGTTACTGCTTACAGCAAACTCAAACGATGATAAGGTAATTTTCACGTAGGTACTAGTGAAATTATACAAGACTGTTTTTTGTTGTTTAAAACGTGCTTTTTTTAATTCTAAATAAAAAATTGTTTAAACATAAAAAAAACATATATCAAATAAAAAAAACCCGTTTTATTTGTTTCTTTTAAGAGAAACATGTTTTTTTTCTAACCCTGCTATATAAGCGTTGACTGCTGCAAGATCAGTGATGTTGAAGAAAGATGTCATGGGCGATCGTTTACTTTGTCTTTTGCATGTGTATGTTGACATCATTTGATCCATGACGTCAATACCGCGTTTTGTTTTATTTTAATGGGTGATGTTTTCAAGCCTCCTCTTAGCGTCATAATTGACAGATGCGTGCTGGTGCTTAGTAAAATTACGCATTTGTTTTACGTGCGTAACTTACCATGGATACGTTATTTCGAACGCAAAACAATGAGCAGACTACACGATCTTTTGAGGCTCTCATTTCTTTCGGAATGTCACGCTCATTCTGACCTAGTGTACCCACAACAGTAATATTTTTATCCAACAGATAAATTACTAGCGGAACATTAGTGATAAAATTGTCTATCATGAGATTGAGACCAGAATTATGTATGCCACGCACAACAGTTTGTACTACTTCAAGCCCCAGGTTTTTATGTGGAGGTTCTCCGGCTGACGACCAACATAATCTAAACCATCCAGAGCATTACCAGACACATTACACATCCAAAATATTGTAAGTCCAGATTTTGCCGATTTACTTGGCATATATTGAACGAATCTGCATCTTCCTCTAAATCCAATGAGTTGTTCATCAATAATTACATTAGTATCCGGTATGACGCAGGTTTTGCATTGCTAAATGAATAAATCCCAAACGTAGGACACCATTGCTAACTTATCGGTTTCCAAACGTGCATTCCGGGTTCTCTTGTGAAATTTGATGATTCTTTCTATTTCTTCAAAGCGAAATATGGACATTGTGGCTCGGTATATAGGATTGGCAAATTCAGTTCTATAAGATTTTTTTTATTTGTGGTGGTGTGATTTCGTCAGAAACAAGGTTCATTATATTGTTTTTATCGAAGAATACCGAATTTCTTTACGTTATGTCATTAGGATACTATTAGAAGGAGGTACGACGTGAGAACCTGTAAAGCATGCCCGTCTCTAATAAGATTTCCACAAGACAAGCAAAAACATTTTGAACAAGATAGTAATCAAGAACTAGACAAAATAGAAAAACTCATAATGGGGCTATCTGGTCAAATAAAAGCAATTAAAGAATACACAAATAGAAAAAAATAGGAAACATAAACAGCTAAAAAAGTACGGCGAGGATATAAACAACTTAAAAGGGAAATCATTAAAAAAGGAGGTAGAAGGGAATAAAGAAAAAGCGGAACTAAATAAGGAAATTGAAATAATTAAGAAAAATTTGAAGAGCCAGGAGAGAAGAGAGAAGAAAAATAATATCATAATAAAAGGAACGGATTTCAATGGCGGGAATACAAAGCGGGACGTAAAGGAATTCATACATTTCGAACAAAAGATTACGATATTAAAAATTAATAACAGGTTGGGGAGACAAGAAATATACAATAGACCCGGATCTGGCACAAAAAGAACAACAAGTACAAGCAGCTATTAGGAAAGTGGCAAGAAATGAGAAGAACAGAGGTAAAAGAACAAAAATAGGATGCAGGGAAATTGAAATAAATGGAAATAACTATGAATGGATTGAGGAAAAGGGAGGTAACCTAAAACCAACCAAAGACCCAGGGTCAAAAAACTAAATGGAACAGTAAAGGACGGATTAACGGTAACGAAAATTGACATGACGAAGGTTAGGCGAAAACATATCGAAAGGAGACTACAAAAATAAGGAGGGATTTAAAAGGAAAAAAGACCAAACATGGAACCTGGCAACGTGGAATGTAAGGGGAACAAGTGGAAAAGAAAAAGAGCTAATAAATGAAATGAAAAGCGTAAATATTGAAATACTTGTTGCAACAGAGACAATGAAAAAGGCGAAGGGATAATTCAATTAGAAGGAAATTACATAATGATATACAGTGGTATATCAGAAAATCAAAGAGCAAAAGGAGGTGTAGCTTGTATTATAAAACAAAACTGGGCGAACAAGGTTTACGAATGGTCATGTATGAGCGAGATATTAATGTCAGTGGAACTAGTGGAAGGCCAACATAAGTTAACAATAATAGCAGTCTATGAGCCAAATGAAGACGACAACGTAGAGAATAAAGATACATTTTGGGATAACTTAACAACACTTAGCGAAGAAAGTAATGGTGTAGTAATTATATACTAGGAGATCGTAATGGCAGAGTAAGGAAGAAAAACCAGCTAACAGCGGATGTACTAGTAGGTAAACATGGAGAAGAAAGAAATAACAATGGAAATAGCATAATTGACTTCTGCAGAGAAAACCAATATATTGTCACAAACTCATTTTACGAACATAAGAAGATACATCAATATACTAGGGAAGTTAAAAATAGAGGAGAGCAATCAATAATCGACTATATACTAATAGAGAAAGGCAGAAAGAAAATTATAAATAACGCGTTAGAGGTCCTGAAATATACAGCGACCACTACTTGCTGCTAGGGAAAATTAGACACACCAATATAGAAGACACAGTAAATAAGAAGGAAAACCCACACAAGGGAAAGATATACGAAAAAATGAAAACCTATAAACTGATGGAGGATGAATACGAGAGAAGGTACCAAGAAGTAATTAGTGAAGAAGTGCATAAGGTAAAAGAAGAATACACACATGATGACATAGAAAGCACGTGAGAAATATCCAAAAGAATGCTGAAAGGAGCAGCGAAACAGTGTGTGGAGTATCTAAAAGGAACAATAAGGAAAACAAACGGAGTGGTGGAATGAGGACATAAGAAAGGAAGTCAAAATAAAGAAATCAAAATGGAAATATTATCTAAACAAAAAAACACAAGAAACATACCAACAATATAAAGACCAAAGGAAGAAAGTCAAAGAAATAATAAAGGCAGCTAAGAAAAAGTCATGAGAGGACTTTGGGCACAAAATGGAAAGTAATAGTAAAGGAAATCAGAAATTATTTGATAGAGTCCTCAAGAGTTGTAGAATGAATAAAAAACAGAAATCACACCAAATAAAAAATACAGAAGGTAAAATATTAAACAAGGAAACAGACGCGATAAAAAATGGAAAGAATATTTTCTAAATATACTAACCAGAACACAAAATACAAAGGGAAACGAAGAAGAGTTAGAAGAACAGGTTGAAGTAACAAATGAAGAACCCACAAGAGAAGAATTGTATGAAGCCATAAAGAGTATAAAAAATGGAAAAGCACCAGGCCATGACGGAATAGTGGCAGAGATGTTGAAAACTATGGGAGAAGAAGGCATAAACTTGTTCCTAGAAATATGCAAAAAGGCGTGGCTCTCTGGGGAAATACCGAAGGATTGGCAGCTAGGAATTATAATACTATTATATAAAAAAAGTGATAGATGCTGCTGCCATAATTACTGAGGAAAAACATTAATTAGCATAGCATGCAAGGTATGTGAAAATATTTTAGAACAAAAAATAAGGAAGAAAATAGAACAACTATTAGACTCACAGAGCGGCTTCCGGAAAGGAGACAACATACAAGATCATATATTCAGCAGAAAAGAAATAATAGCGTGAATAAGAAAGTTTGGAAAGAAGAGGAGTAGCAAGGAAATTGTTTGAAGCGACTAAAAGTCTTTATAAAAACTGTAGAAATTACGTAAGAACAATGAACGCGCAATCAGAAGAGTTTGGCACAAGAAATGGTCTGTGACAGGGTGGGGTTTTAAGCCCGTTACTACTTATAGTAATAATGGACATCATTAAAGCATGCAGAGAAAAGGTGACGTATCTAAACATTGGTTATAAGAACTTAGAAAGGATAAACAATCACAGAATGTGCTTTTGCAGATGATGTGGTGATATTTTCATCAAAAGAAAAAGACCTACAAAGAAACCTTGAGATATGGAAAGAGAGTTTAGAGGAGTACAACATGAAAATAAATGTAAACAAAACAAAAGTTATGGTAATCGCAAAACATGAAACACAGACTAATATACAAATAGATAAAAATAAAATTGAACAAGTCGACGACTTTATATATCTAAGAGTCAATATTAATAAAAATGGAGAGCACGAAGTAGAAATAAACAGATGAATAGATAACACATCTAAGCTGTATTATGGTTTATACAACACACTTTTGAACAAAAAAAAGATTACGAGGAAAACAAAGATCGTGGTGACAATTTACCTACCGACGCTGACATTTTGAGGGGAATCATGGATAACCAATAAAAGACAGAAGAACAAACTACAGAGCATCGAGATGAAATACATTAGAAAAGTGGTAGGAGTACCCAGAAGGGATAGGGTCCGGAGCCAACCAATTCGGGACACATTAAAGGTGGATTCCTTGTCAACGATAATTGAAACACAACAGCTTCAATGGTTAGGACATCTATTAAGAATGAGAAATGATAGACAGGTAAAGATCTTATGGGATTCAAAAGAAGGCCCAAATATAACAAGAGGAAGACCACAAAAAACTTGGAGGAACGAAATGAAAAAGCTGTTGCAGGAAAGGAGAACCATGTGGCAGGAGTACTAGCACAAAACAAAACGGAGTGGACCAGATATGTTCACGAATGAAAGGAAATCAAGTGGGACAGTTTTTGTTTAGTTATTTAATGTTAATCATATGTATGAATTGTTAGTTTTTGAAATGTGAAATGTGCTTTATAAGCCTACAATACATACGCATAAAAGTGTAGGTGTTGATTATTAGCAAAAGTGATAATAAAGACATATTAGTTTTATTCTTATATTTAAAATTTTTTTGAAAAACAAACTAAAAATGTAAACATTTATTCACCACAGTACACAATACAAAATCGTACATTACACCCTGACATCATGACTAGATCATTTTACTGCAATTTCTGCTCCATAATATTGCAATAAAACAATGCAAATTAAGACAACACCCTGTACCATAATTTTGAAAAATTACGAATTTATCAAATTTTTAACAGTCTTCCGATTCTGAGAAGTCACTATCTGTTTTATTCTTATTGTATCCTCCACTGCTACTTCACCAATTGAATTATTTAAATATTGCTTTATTTCAGTTTTAACATCTAAATCGGTATTTTCTAAATTATCTAACTGTGTACTATTTTTAGGTTTTAATGCAAACATGTGCACATTGTATAATTCTTTGGGAAAACTAGTTTGCTTCATTTGTCGGTAACAATCGAATCCAGCGACCTCAAACAATATTTTTAAAACATGTAAAGGACGGGTTATTGAAGAGTCATGTTCATCAACATCTACTTGTCCTGAAGAAGTTATATTTTCTTTCACAACAACCATTCCATTTGGTTTTAGTCCCTTTCTGAAAATTCCATTTTAGATTAATTTTATAGACAAAAGAATACCTACAAACATGCTTGAAAAAATTGTACAAAATGTGCATCAGTTAAGTGTCCCAAAACCCACTGTACCCAAATAACATCATATTTATTGATTTCTGGTTCAAAGTCTTGTAAACCAATTGGTATAAAATTACCAATTTTAGAGCTTAATTTAGGACCTAAATACTCTCTGGCTCTATCCAAAAAATTGGAATTTTGCTCAACTAGATCCACATTGTCAAATAAATTTAATAACAAATGTTTACTAATACGTCCGATTCCAGCACCACAATCAGCAGCATATGTACGACCAGGTGGATTTTTACTTCGAAATAATTGTTGCAGGAATATTTTTGAACCTTGCACATCAATTTGTGATATATGTCCAAATCCTCCTAACATGCCATCAATCGTAGGTGGTATTTTTGACCAATATTCTTTAGCGTCTGAATAAAATTTTTGGTCTGATTTATCCATATGTTTCGATTATTGTATCTAAATAAGGTATAAAATATTGCGTTACTAAAGGATGTGTAATATTTAAATAAGTCAAGAAATAGGTTAGAAATTGCTTGTGAAGTTTGGTCTATGTTGATTCAATATACAGGGCAGAGAAAAATAAACGGTAAATGCTCACATTGAATATCAAAGATACTATCCATTAAATTAAAAAAAAAATTAAGAAACATTTAAAAACATATGTATACTTACACGCTATTTATTTGAACTAAACTAACACTAAACACTTTATTTACAACAATTAAAATTTCCATTTATTAAGACCAAAACTGAAACATCAATCAATTACTGAAGCTAGAAAATCCTTTACGTTAATAATAAATAGTAATTAATTCGCTCTTATGAAAAATGGTGATAATCTGAATGTGGCGTTCCTTATTAAAACTAAATATACAGGTATTATAATATACTTAGACAAGATTAATTTTTTATAGTTTCATTATTAAACTTATGCAATAGTCAAGTAGAATATATTTGATATAGTCCGTAAAAATAAAGATTTTCTATTTCGGCTTAGCGCTTTATTACTCTGCGACATTGGGAATATACAGCCGTTTCTTTCTAACGTTTGGGTTTCAATAGAAACGTACGCGACTTAAGTGAAAGCGTAAACACAATGGAATTTTAATTCTATTCCAGAAGTTATAAAACGTTTTGAACGAGTTTTAATTTTAACTATGTTGCAAAGTTTTTTTTGTGTGTGGATGCAGAGGTTTATTACTTAATATAATTCATTTATTTTGAAATGTGCAACAACGAAATCATTAATTGGTAATTAAAAAGGAATTGATATGCATAAACCAGTTTTTATTGTTTACTAATAGTGACATTAATTGTACATGCAGAACATAACGTACATTCAAATATTATATAGGATGCACTTATACCTAACGGGATAATTAGTAGAAAGTGATAATCAATTCCTCATTATTTAATCTATTATAATAGGTGGCTATTTGCGTATTTAGACCCCAAAATAATACATTGCCTCAAAATCTTTTTAAAAAACGAACTTCGAATACCGCCGTAACGAAAGTATAAAAAAAATCTGGCCTTATCAAAAAGATAAAATTTGATAATTTCGAAATTTAATATCTGGAAAAGTATTTGAGATACCGGAATATTGAATTCAGTACCGAACTGAGTTCGTTGAAAACGTTTGGTAACTTCTGGAATAGGATTACATTTCCATTGTCTCAGAGTAATAAAGCGCTAAGCCGAAATAGAAAATCTTTATATTTACAGACTATAGTACTGTTAAAGTACTACTAACATACGTTAGATATTTTTTCTCTCCGCTTTATCGAATTTTGGGGTGTTAAAAAAAAGGTTATAGATTTAAAATTAAATTGACGTTGTACCCTTTGTCGGAGCTTATTTTAGGAAATTCATGTTAAAGGTTCTTTTGTAGTTGCGAATTAAATTTTTTTTTGGGTTTCAGAAAATGTAAAACGTTTTTTAGAGTTAACTTATTCAGAATTAAAATTATGGTGAAAGTTTTCCAACGGTTAAAATATTTAGAACAGGACATTTATTATTAAAAAGCATATATCATTTTTCTTCAATTTGTTATCGTAATTTTAGAAGAGTAAATTTCATGTTGATTAAATGAAACGTCTTTTGGGAAATATAAGACATGAATGTAAAGTTGTTTTTTTTTGTGTTTTTGATAACGTAAGCTTGAGGTGTGATTAGTTAAATCTTTTTAAAGTTTGCCGGATCGTTTCGATTAATACTGCCGCTTGTAAAGTTTGGAAAAAATTAGATGGTCAACAATGCTGCGTTGCGAAAATAAGTCGTGGACTTATCAGTTCTTGGTATTGGCGTGATTTCATCGATAGAAACGTATACCTTGCATTTTTTGTACTTTGGATAATCACCGTTTACGCTCAAGAAGATGATGTAATGTTGTGTGAAATGAAGGGGGTTAATGTTTCCTGTTAATGAGATCGGGAAGTCTTAAGCTGGACAGCAGAGAACAAAGTTAAGATGCGGAGCGTGCGAAGTGACGTCGGTTGCAGAAGTTGAGTACGTGGACCTGGGGCAAGTGAACGTTTCTAGGGGCTACAATCTCTAAAACACCTACGGGTGTAGTACCTTCGAAAGTGTTCAGCGTTCCGGGCATTGTATTGTGTTGGTGGCCATTAGTGACATTTAGTAAATCCTTGATGAAGGGGTAGTGTTTTAGCCAGTGCTCTCCTTCTTTTTGAAGACTTCAACGCTTTATAGCGGATTGGCCATATCGTAGTTTGGTTATTTGGGGATGCGCCGATTGATTATTCCCACGCTCACGCATACAGCCGTCTAAAACAACAAAGCTCGCTGAAATTAGAACAGTCATAATTATATTAAGAAAGTAGTGTAAATAAAAAAAGAACATGGATAAAAGTAAATAAGCTAACGTTATATGTGTATATAGATATTCTAGTCCACGTGTAACAGCTACTAAAGCACTTTTGAACTACCTATTGTCGTATTATATTCTTGTGCAGAAATTTGTAAATAGTCGATTATTTGGAATCTTACAAATAATGAACTAGCCATGTTGGGGGTTAGTTAAGAAGATTGAAGAATTATTGGTGGCTAGCGATCAACTGCTGTAAGGGTGAACCCAAGATGCCGATTCACTGTGAAGGTTGGGAAAGTTTCAGAGGGTGCAAGGTAACTACTTTTATGGTTTTTGTACTTTTTACGGGCGATACATGTAATGATGTTGTTGTCAGTTGTAAATGTTCTGACGGATGAACGCAATTTTGTTGTAAGCGAAGTTATGTATAAAAGCTTGTCTAACATTTACGTTAAAGGTTGAAATGCTTCCATCCGTATACTGAACGATTAGGTACTTAATGTATTTTTTGTCAGATTACTTTATCCAAAAGTACACGTTACAAGGGTTGTTAACTTTAATTACCCAAAATTTACTTTCGTACATACCTATATAGAATTTCATGTTTTACAGGGTGTTCCAGTTTTTTGTAGCAGGACTTTAATAGTCGATGGAGCTTTCAAAATTAACACAAAAAGTTCATATAGATGTAGGTTGCCAAACGCTTAGTTTTGGAGATACAGGGTTTCAAAGTTTTAATTTTTTTTCAGTCCTTTTAATTTATCTTCAAAACTATTTAAAATAATAAATCCAAATTTAGTACACATATTACACTTCTTAAACTCAATATTAAGAGTAAGTAGTTTAACGTTTATCAATATCTACAGGGTAGTACATTTTCTGGGGTGGTACACCCTTTATCCCCCCCCCCCCGAACTTTTTCATGCGACGCCTCTACCTCTTAAAAAAATTTAGATTTAAATTTAGATTGCCCATTTGATTTAGGAACTTTTTGTCTTCTGCTTTTTTTCGAAAAATGCATAGTTTTTGAGATAAATTAGCTGTAATCCATGAACAGCTTCCAAATGGTAAGCAAAGAACGTCTGATGCTCCCGCAAAAAATAGTGTGCCGTGAAAAGAACAATAAAAAAAAAAGAATCAAATTATGTCAATTCTCACGTTTTTTGTCTCAATAAAAAGTAGTACTCCACTGATTTTTTCTTAACTTTTCAGTTGAATTAAATAAAGGAAAATAACACTAAAACAACAAAATAAATATTAAAAAAATACGTATTTATTGGAAAAAATTGGAAAGAATTTCTATTTAAGATTTTAACAAGAACGAAACGAACTAAATAAATAAATTAAACAAATAAACTTAACCTATAACAACAAAACAAAAACGCCATCGTAATAATAAATAAATTTAAAGAAACTGTTCAAAATGTGAACCATTTTGTTGAATACATAATTCACACCGACGAATAATTGCACCTGAAATATTAACTAAAAATTGTCTTATTTCATTACACGCATGCCT